>JAOWBW010000642.1:135738-185738 GCA_026119855.1 Campanula takesimana | reverse complement strand
TGAAGTTATAAAACTTGCTATTGATATACCTTAAATAATGCCAATAATATTTTTTTGATTTTCATAAGGATAATTAAGTTAACATAAGTTATTAGTCATATTTCAATCAACTCAACCACTAAAAAAGTGGGACTATCTTTCCATGTTAGAGGGAGTATTTTCTACCATGGCGATAACTATAGTATCTCACTATCTCTCAAGGCTGACCCAGTTGATGTTCATCATTCTTTTAACAAATAATTACGCAAGATAACTAATCAATGTGTTTCATTTCCTTTACATAACAAAGAGATGAAATGTAAAATGAAAAGGAAATGCATTACCATACTGCAAGATCCCTACGTAGAACAGACTACCAACAGTATGCTTATAGTCTTATACTCCC
Source organism: Campanula takesimana (assembly GCA_026119855.1). Lineage (NCBI taxonomy): Eukaryota > Viridiplantae > Streptophyta > Magnoliopsida > Asterales > Campanulaceae > Campanula > Campanula takesimana. Next base: position 185,353 of record JAOWBW010000642.1, on the reverse strand, counting down.
TCCGTCACATTTATGTTGGCCACTTTGACTTTTTTTAGTCAAATTAATGTCAATCTAACCATCCCAACAAAATTCCAAAAACCGTTATTGATAATAATAAAGTGATTTATCATAAAAATTTATAAAATTTCGTTGTGATGTTTGAGATTGACATTAAAGTTTAAAGTCAAAGTGGCCAATATAAATGGGATGGGAGGGAGTAATACTGATATCCTTATAAGGGGTTTTAATAAGTTCACTTAGAGCTTGATATGCATGATTCAAGATTTTGTTTCAGTAATTATGGAAGCAAATGTGGTGCAATGAACATGTAGACTTAAAGGAATTGCGTTCACGTTAGGATGTTTTGTACTTTTTTTTTTGCAAATAAGCAGGTTGTAAATATAATTCATATCATATTATTAGCTGTTTAGGAATATATTCATTTATCAGGAAAGTTTTGTTTCTTTGAGTTATCTGGCGTAGACCCTGTAGAATGAGGCTTCAGCACGGAGTACTGGAAATAACTTCTGATGTTATGCATAGTTGCATACTTAGAGCCTCTTTGGTTGGGTTGAATGAGGTCTCTGACTGGCCCAAAAGTGCTGTCTTTTGGGCCATTAAGACGCCTCATTCAGCCCAACCAAACGTATTATATAAGAAAATCAGAGCTAGCGCCATAGTATTAAAAGCTTTACACTTTTGGAGGCTACGGGATTCCAAAACCTTTTCTTAAGTCACTCAAGGTGGATCCTTTCCGAATGTGACACTAGTCATTAATTTTGTATGTTTCCCGTCTTTCTTGTTAATTGAGTAACTTCAAAGTGTAGAATGAAGTTTCTTTAATTCGTTCTGCATCATTGATTGAATCAACCTTAATATTGGAAGTAGAATGGTATTTAACCAAAATTATCATGATTAATTTCCATCATTGAATCGGTAACTAATAAGAGTCAGGTATTAAAAGCTTAAAGCTAGTTCATAGGATAAAGAGAGATTGATGTATTCAGAGATGAATAACATAGTTGCGCGAATTTATAAGTTACCAAAGATTATTATGTCTTTGGTACTTAATTCGGATGACAAGGAGGATACTAGTGCATAGTATACCTTATTACTTCGTCCGTTTCAAAGTGAATGTCCAAATTTGCTCTTGATCAAGGGCAAATTAAGTACATTTTGGGACACGGGAGTACTGGATTTTTCAAATGAAAACTCTTTGGGCAGGAATAAGGGAGTAGTATAATACGTTTTCTTGGTAGTACTTCAGGGGAAAAACTAAGGAAAAAAAAACTAGCTTCCAGTGATTGATACAACTTCCGTCCCAGAAAATGATGTTCCCTCATTTTTTTGTCGTTACTACGAATGACATTTGAGAAATAATTTTAATTTAATTATTATAATTAAATAGAGCTTGTTATTGACACATTATCAATAATACCATCAATAACAACTAACAAGTATTAAATTTTCATTAGGATAATTAGGCTCCGTTTGTTTCGCGGAAAATAACTTCCGGAAAACGATTTCTTGGAAAATGTTTTCCGGAAAACGATTTATTGGAAAATGTTTTCCGGAAAATGTAATTTCCACTGTTTGGTGAATTTTAAGAAAATGCTTTCCGGAAAACTTTTTTAGATACATTAATTTTGATCACCTAGAGTATATATTAAAAAGAAATAATCAATAAATTAGTCATTATCTCCAATTTCAATTATAAAGTAAAATGGAAATGTAGTTTTGTAATTATAATGGACTAAAGTTAATAATTTAACATATTGCAAAATATTCATAAAAATAAAATATTTTTAGACATTTTTAATTAACTGGGTATATTTAAAAAATAATTTTCGTAAAACAAAAATTGGAGTTAAAACAACAATTGAAGTGTTAGCATTTTCCGGAAAACGTTTTCCTTAGGTGGAGGTAAGGAAAACGTTTTCCTTAGGAATGGAGGAAAACCACTTCCTTGGAAAACATTTTCCCCATTTTCCGGTGTTTAACAAACACCGGAAAATGGGGAAAATGTTTTCCGGAAGTTGTTTTCCGCCAAACAAACGGAGCCTTAAATTAGCCTAAATTATTGCTCAAAAATCCATTCGTATTAACGACAAAAAATTTGGAACATTTGGGACGGAGGGAGTATGACTGTATGACTATTGAGAGATTCTCATTGTCTCGCTTATATAAACCTAAGATATGTGAGGTAAAGCTGGCATCTTTCCCATACGACCTTTCTTTTCTCTACCACGTGACAGTTTTTCATGTCGAGTTCATATAAGCTCTTTTTGACGAATTTCAGTTATCACATTTTATTCGTTTGGAATGTTAAGTTTAATGCCTTTGAATTTTAGGACGTAAATTTAAGTGGATTAAATTAACAAGTTCGTAATTCCGAGGCAGAATGAGTAATCTGAATCATGCCCTAGCCTTGAGAGGGCGCATATTTTTTCTGTAATCAAACGCCAAGGACTGAGTGGGCCAAGGACTGAGTGGGCCAAGGAAATTGGGCCGTTTTGGTTAAAAGCTGATTGTGAGAAGAAATTATGTTTTGTTAGGCAATTAGAATTAGGGAACCTGGTGGTATACTAATATATATACTCTTTTCGTCCTAATTGAATAGTGAAGTTCAATTACTCAGAGATAATGAGAGATCAATAATTCTAGATCTAGTGTTTTGCATAGGTAGAAACTTTGTGATCAAAGTTCATGCAAACATAGATTAGTGTGATCATATTCTTGTAATTGTTTCTCCGCCATAATAATATTTGTTTCCCTTTGCCCGTGGAGGTAGCCAATAGAGATTGGTGAACCACGTATATTCTGTGTTGATTTGTGTTCATTATTTTCTATCTTTTGGATCTGATTTACTAACAAGTGGCACCAGAGCCTGGTTAGTCAAGGAAGATCAGGGCATTCCGCTGCGATAGAAAGAGATGGATTCCGGGATGGACCAGAAAATCAACAAGTCTGACGGGAAGAACAGGTTTATTATCTGATAGAAGATTATGCATTGCATGTGCAGTCCACGTGCAGTGTCCGTGCAGAAATCTGGGCGTCTAGGTTGGACACATCTGAGAGCAGTCAGTGATTGCTCATCTGTGCTAGAAATAGCAAATCTGGTAGATCTGAATTTGAAAGTTCGTCTGGTGTTCGTTGGTGATCCAAGAACGCATCTAGAACGTTTCGGTGTCTGGTATCTACATCTGAAGACGGAGATTGAAGCTAGGGTTCTGTGATCAGAAGTTAGCTGTCTGGTATAATCTGAAGATCTAACATCTGTTGTAGTCTATTCTAGTGATCTAGAAGTAGATATAAAATCTGTGTTGCCCGATGCATTAATCTGGTTAGATTTCAGAGTTGTACATCTGACTCCGCGTCTGAAGAATTCTGAGTCGGCTGCAGCGATGGCTAGCAGTGACAATCTGAATGAGGATGGTGATTATGCCCTAGTGACTGAAGAAGAAGCGTGCAAGGAAGTTGCATGGGTTCCAGATTCGGGAGTTTTTTATCGCATGTGTTCGGGCAAGGAGCAGTTTACAACGTATGAGCAGAAGGATGGAGACCGTATTTATATAGCTAATAGATCTATCTGCGAAGTGGTTGGGATAGGCTCTGTAAGGGTGAGAACTTCTGGTGATAAATATCTCACATTGAACAAGGTGAGACACGTTCCACAAGTAGCAAAGAATCTGGTATCACTTAGTCGGTTGGACAAGAAGGGATACAGTTTCAAAAGTGAAGGTGGAGTTCTGGATGTCTACAAAGGTTCGGATGTGATTATGAAGGGCGAAAGAAAAGATTCCTTGTGCATCCTCCAAGGTTCTGAGATTGGTGAGGGTGTTGACGAGCAGGTGGAGCATCGTTTTACTCTAGGCCGGAGTGAACTGGGCAAGCCACGGCTAGAAGATCAACACATACCAATTGTATCAGTCATGGTTGGCAAGATCCAATGTCGACTGGATGGGTCACGTCTGAATGACTGTTAATTGCCCGTTGGGGTGATTCTGGGTGTCCGTAGGATACATTGCATGCAAAAAATCTGATTGTCCAGAGGACAAAGTTATTTGTCTGGTGAGACAAATTCTGGGTGTCTTGAAGATACATGGTGCACAAAATCTAGTGTCTTTGACGAAAGACAGACTGAGGCAAAGGTTGAAAAAATCTGGTACGAGGGATGTGGCTCAAGGTGGAGGCTATGTCGGAAAGCTCGTGAATTTGAATTATTTGGGGAGATTCAAAGTCAAGGTGGAGATTGTTAAGTTTAATGCCTTTGAATTTTAGGACGTAAATTTAAGTGGATTAAATTAACAAGTTCCTAATTCCGAGACAGAATGAGTAATCTGAATCATGCGCTAGCCTTGAGAGGGCGCATATTTTTTCTGTAATCAAACGCCAAGGACTGAGTGGGCCAAGGAAATTGGGCCGTTTTGGTTAAAAGCTGATTGTGAGAAGGAATTATGATTTCTTAGGCAATTAGAATTAGGGAACCTGGTGGTATACTAATATATATACTCTTTTCGTCCTAATTGAATAGTGAAGTTCAATTACTCAGAGAGAATGAGAGATCAATAATTCTAGATCTAGGGTTTTGCATAGGTAGAAACTTTGTGATCAAAGTTCATGCAAACATAGATTAGTGTGATCATATTCTTGTAATTGTTTCTCCGCCATAATAATATTTGTTTCCCTTTGCCCGTGGAGGTAGCCAATAGAGATTGGTGAACCACGTATATTCTGTGTTGATTTGTGTTCATTATTTTCTATCTTTTGGATCTGATTTACTAACATGGAAAATGTCAGATATGAAGAAGACAGATGGTAACATCTTCTCCCCCTAAATGCAGGTGGCAGAAAGGGCTTTGTTTTTATGGAACAATGATCACATCGAGAATCTAATCAAGCAAAACCGGAAAGTAATACTGCCAATCATCTTCCCTGCACTAGAAAGAAACACAAAGACACACTGGAATCAAGCAGTTCAGAGCCTAACACAAAACGTTAAAAAACTATTCTCTGACACGGACCCTCAACTTTTCAAGGAATGCTTGCACAAGTTTCAAGAATCCGTAGTTCACGAGCAAGATATGAAGTCGAAGAGGGAAGCAAGGTGGAAGAGGATGGAAGAGATTGCAGTCATGAAAGGTTCAAGTAATGAACCGGTTCTTGTTCAGACCAATAGCTAGGGTCACGGTTCGTGGACCCTCTTAGAGAGGTTAGTACACAAATATTTTGTATACTGATCAAGAATGGGTATAGTGATTTGAGGAAGTGCAATAAGATTGTGAACTTGTATGTGCTTTTTTTTATTATTATTATTATTATTATTTTTTCATTGTTGTGCTTCCTGGAAGTTGTGGCTTTTGTTTTGGGTCGAAAATGATGGAAGTGAGTTTATGTGCAGGTTATATTTAAAAAAAAGTTGAGGAATATGTATATATGGAATTAGGTGGATTGGTTATATTGAGGAAATTTGGTCGTTTTTTGTGGGTATTTTTGTTTTAAAGATTCATTTGGTAGCCATTTGTACATAACTTGATATTGTTCTGCTTTTATCTTGGAGTCACTTTTATGAAAAAACTTGTTTTACATTATTAAGAGAGGTGTAAAACCTCTTCTACATAAAAGAGATCATGTTTTGACACCAAGGGATGAAAACAAATTTTTACACTAAAGTGAGAGTAGAACAATGTCTTTTGAGTTAATCTAACTGTTAATGGGTTTTTTTTAAAAAAAAAAAAAAAAAAAAAAAAAAAAGTTGTTAGTGGGTTAATGACTATAATTTATCTTACCCATTAGCGATCAATTTCAAGTTAAATTAATTTCAAGTCTACCAACAAGGAACATAAAACGATTGTTCAGGAGACTTTCCCTACATGCGAACGACTTAGATTTGACTACGCACCACTGTTAAGGATGTTGGAAAAAATGATTGTTTGTGAAGGAAATTGTGCACGTTTCTTTTAGTAAATAATAATTAAAAATTGTGGTTGTTTTTGTCCAAATTGATATTTGGAAAATAATGATATTAAGGCTTAATCATATGGATTATGGTTGGAAATTTAAGCAAATATTGTTCTACAAATACCGTCCCAAAAGGTTGACTTCCCATGAAACTTACCGCTCGGGATATACACTACTCGAGAGAGGCGGGTTTCATTGGAGGAGGTTGACCTTTTAGAAGACTTATTTTGTTGGAAAATGATTTTACTAGATTAAATTTGCTAGAGGCAAATGGTAGTCCAAAAAGAATTAGTGTTTCCACTAATGTTTGGAGTGTAACATCCATGCCTTAATGTATGACTTAATATTGTCTTTTGTAACACCCATGTTAATGTAAAATTAAGTGGGTGAGTGAATGGCCATGGAGTTACAATTGTGAACAATATATAAGTATAATCATCCACAATTGTTGAAAGGATGGGAAAAAAAAGTGTGGAAGAACACTTAAAGGAGAGGAGAAAAGAATTAGAGAATGCTAGAGAGAAAAAGTATTGAAAAATTACTTGTTTCTTGATCATGAAAGCATGAGTGATGTGATATAGTACCCAAAACTACTCGCACATCAATAGAAACACAAAATTCTATGGTTATAATTTTGTTTGTTCTTCTCCTTTCTTTCTAAATTCTTCTTTTATATCGTTTACGGTGATAAAGTCCAAGCACAATTGATTCACCGGGAACTCAGGTGCATGAGTGCCCCCGGTCCGCCCGTTCTATCCTGGGAGACGTTCGTCCGTGAGTACCGTAGGGTAACCTCAATGCACAACATCAATGGAGGGGGCGAATAAGTCTTAAGGAGACAATGACTAGCGTTGGGCTCGGACAAATCCCTTCAAAGGGACAGTTTGATTTAGTTTTCTTCTATTTCCGTTATCATTGTAAATTTGTAGTTTGTATTTTCCGTTTTCTCTTCGAAACGCGGAAGAGGGAAATTGTTTCCTTCTTCCCCTCGTATATTGCTATACAAATTGTAAAATTTTCTAACAATCTTAAAACTTATTTTCGTTGAAGGGATACATGTTATGGAATACAAAAAGATGGAGCTTTAGTGGAAAAGCTAACGGAAGAAAGATGGAGAAAACTTCCAGCTCGTTTTTGCCTTGACCAGCTGTAGTAAAATGAAGTTTACCACTTCGTTAACCGTTGGATCGACTTCAAATTTTATGAGTGGGTTCCGGACTCATAATAGAAAATTGTGAACGGTGGAGATCGGATTCGGATGTCAAGTAAAGGAGATAAAAATTCCAGAATAAAGCAGTTTTTTTTTTTTTTTTAAAAAAAGTGTTCCTTTGAAAAATTATGAAACAAACTTGTGGTCATAGACATGATGGAGCTTGTGGAAGCTATTCTGGAAAAGTCTACTATTGTGTTCATGCAACACATGGCAGTTCTCTTATGGTTTTCTTAAATCATAGTGGCAAAAATGAAAAGCCTTCTCTTATGGTTCTTCAGAATCATTGTTGTGAGAATCGTGAAAAATATTCTCTTGTGATTATTTGAATCATAGTGAGAAAAATTATAAAGTTCGTTGGAACTAAGTATAAGAGATGAATGTTAAAAGATGTAATCTTCAATGTTACATGACTTCCATGTTGAATGGATGCTCTCAATGGAAATTTTAAAGTAGAAGCAATAGTTGAGAAATTGCTACTCACTTGAATAAGTTTCTGTTAGAGCAATAACAAGACTTGATAAGAAAAGCGAGCGATCACAAGAACACCAATTTACGTGGTTCACCAACTTGGCTACGTCCATGGGGAGGGGAGAGAATATTATTATCAATCTGGAGAAACGATTACAAGATCACACTATTACTGTTGCACGAAGTATTGATCACAATAATTCCTAACTGTGCAACTGTAGAACTACAGACCTCGCTCTGAGCACTCTAATAATTTGTCTATGACAATCTGAGGTGTGATTTTAATCTAAACTACTAGCCTCTATTTATACTAGTAAAGTTTATCTCAAAATCTCTTAGAAACTTGGAAACCTAGTCCAAAACTGACTTGGAAACCTTCCTTCTGCGCTCTGTCCCGGAATTATGAAATCTCTCTGTTGTTTAATCCTTTAACTCGGCGTCCCAAATTCAAAGGCATTAACCCAACAATCTCCACCTTGACTTTGAATCTCCATGACAACAAACCTTTTCTCCCCCCTCGCCTCTTCTGCTATCTAATAGCTGCGAACAATCTGCAAGTCCAAACAATGTTGGAACTTGCTTCCCGTCACGAGTTTTGTGAACATGTCTGCAGGGTTGTTCGCCGTCCCTACCTTCACCTTTACCCGTTTCTCATCCCTTAGGAAATGATATCTGACATTAATGTGCTTGGTCCTCTCATGATGAACCCCAAGATTGCTGATCAATCCCTTCAACCATATTCCTTCCTTAGCGGACTCTGTCAATGCCACGTATTCTGCCTCTGTTGTAGACAACGTCACTGTCGTCTGCAATCTAGCCTTCCAACTGACAACTGACCCACCAAGCGTGAACACATATCCGGTCTTCGATCTTCTTAAGTCAACATCACCCAAATCTGAGAAACCCTTGACTGCACATTCTGTCTCATCTCCACAGACGAGTCTGACGTTGCTAGTGCGCACTGTAGTATACATCAAACTACCAACTGTACTAGCATAGGATACTGGAGCCATGTACTCTTTCTCCTCAACCGATTTGGGCCCAAACGCGACTGTATGTGCATTCACTGCACCCGGAGTATCTATAGTCTTAGCTGTCGACCCACCAAACCTTTCTGAAACTTTCTTGATGTATCTTTTCTGGGATAAGAACAGTTTCCGTTTGGCTCTGTATAGATCTCCATACCCAGAATTTTCTTCGCGTTACCCAAACCCTTCATCTCTGCGACCAATAAGCCTTTCGACTTCTGAATCTCTGACTTCTTGACTGCTGCTATCATATAGCTGTCAAATCTCTTGTACCACTGCCTAGGCGATTGCTTCAATCTACAAACTTGATCTTCCTTACCAGGAACTTGGAATCCTTCCGACTCTGTCATGTATATATCTCATTCTATTGCTAGCAACACTCTGATCGAAGTGTGTCTGACCACTGTTGAGAAGATCCCATTGTAGTCCACCCCCTCTCTCTGTGTGAAACCCCTTGCAACATCTCGAGCTTTATACTTGACCTCTTCTGCCGGGGACATCCTTTCGCTTTTCTTGAAGATCCACCTGCAAGTCACAATCTTCCTGCCTTCTGGCCTTGTAGTCAACTTCCAAGTCTGATTCATGTGAAGAGACTCCATCTCATCACCCATAGCCGTATACCTCTGAGATGACTCTGAATATGTATCTGGTTTATTGAAAATAGAAGGTTCCGCAAGAACATGCTCTACTTCCTCAGCAACCTCCAGTGCATAAGACACCAAGTCTTCAAATCCATCCCTGAAATTAGCTCTTCTAGACCATCCTTGTGCTAACCCATGTTCTTTAGAAACTGAACTTGAACTTTCTGGTGCTTCAGTCTTTGTCTCTGTTGGTGGATCCTGATTAACATCTGACTGTGGGACAACTAACTCTTCAGTATCTTGTTGCTTCACCTGTTTTTCAACATCTGACTGTTGTACAACTAACTCTTCAGTATCTTGTTGCTCCACCTGTTTATCAACACCGCCAACACTTGAAACAATCATGGATTTACCAGTCCATACCTCACAGGAAACTTTGAGGCCAATACCGGTATGAAGTCCATGATTAATCAAGTAACATGTTGTACTAAGCGCTTCTGCCCAGAAACGTTTATACAATTCTGATTCATTCGTTCTGCTACACCATTCTGCTGTGGCATGCCTCTACTGGTGAGATGTCTAGAAACCTCCACCTCTCTGCAAAACGAATCGAACTCAGTACTGCAGAACTCCAAACCATTATCTGTCCGGAGCTTCTTGATCTCCTTCTCTGTCTGGTTCTCCATTACTGTCTTCCAGTCCTTGAAATTCCTTAGGACCCCATTCTTGTGCTCCATGATAACCACCCAAGGCCTCCTCAAGTAATCATCAACCATAGACAAGACATATCTGTGCCCCCCTTAGAAATTCCTGACGTGAAGGTCCCCAACTCTCTGAGTGGATGTAATCCAGAACGCCTTTAAGATCCTTGATCTTATGGCCATAAAGAAGATCTCTGTTAGTCAACTCATGCATCTCTCGAGTGCTCATGTGACCGAGCCTGATGTGCCATAGCTTAGACATATCTCCCTCGTTCACCTCTTCTGATGCAGCCATAGTCGACTCTGCAAGCGTCTTTCCTTGGAGGAAATACAAGGAGCCCCGCTTAAGGCCTTTCAGCATCACTTCTGAACCGTTACAGACACTAACTGCTCCACCTTTACCTTTGAAACTGAACCCTTTGCTGTCTAACTGACTAAGAGAAATCAGATTCTTCGTCATAAGCGGAACGTGTCGAACCTCGTTCAAAGTGACAACCCTACCATCATGAGTCCTGACCTTGATCAAACCAATACCGACAACCCTGTAGACTGTACTGTTGGCCATGCTTATATCACCGCTAACTATCTGCCTATAACCGGTAAACCATTCTCTCCTAGGACTGATATGGTAAGACGCTCCTGAATCAAGAATTCACGCATTAGATGCGCATGCTGATTCTAATGTTACTAGAGTATAATCCTCATCTGAACTGCAATCTATGGCCGTCATGGCCTCTGCTGTGACTGGTGCTTTGCCTTGCTTCCTTCTGGGACAGTCAAACTTCCAATGCCCCTTCTCTTTGCAGAAATTACAAATATCCCCAGGTTTTGGACCCTTCTTGTGTGAATAATTACCTGATTGTTCTTCCTCCCACTAGAACCCCTACTGTTGCTACTACTAGCAACCAAACCTGATGACTGGGTACCTGCCTGATTCCCACTCGCCTTTCGGCGCAATTCCCTCGTCTTGAGAGAAGTTTTCACTTCCTCTAGAGAGATCCCATCTTTACGGTTTATGCACGAATCGACATAATGTTCATAAGACATAGGTAAAGATACTAAGAGCTGCAAGGTTGCATCTTCGTCATCAACAACTACTCCTATATTACGCAGTTCAAGTAATGCAGAAGTAAATCTGTCAAGATGATCATTTATGGGTGTACCTTCAGTCATACGACAATCATATAGCTTCTTCTACAGGTATAACTTGTTGGTCAATGAACGTATCATGTACATATCTTCCAACTTTAACCAAAGATCGCTTCCGGAGTCTGTTCCTGCAACATTGGTTAGGATCTCATCATCCAACTGTCTGATGATCTTGGCGTGAGCCTTCTGATCTAACTTCTTCAATGCCGCCACCTCTTTCACTGCTGCTATCTTGTCCTTCTCTGACTGTTCTGCTGTACCTTCTGTGGTGACTGCCTTACCCTTGGGATCCTTACGATCCCTGATTGCAATCTCCAACGGTTCCCATAAATCTTTGTCTACCAACAAAGCCTTCATCTTGATCTGCCAGAGAGAAAAACTATTCTTCCCATTGAACTTGTCGATCGAATCTGCTCCTTGACCCATCTTCTTGTTCTCTTCAGCAGAATCCCTGAATCTCTAACCACGAACCAAAGCTCTGGTGCCACTAAGAGAAATCGCAACAACAAACTCCAAACGCATACAATCGAAGACAAAACACCAGCAGCTTCTGTCCGGATACAATTTCGGATGCTACGGACATCAAAATCCAATCCCCACCGTTCATATCGAAGATCTATGAGTCCCGAAGTTACTCACCGAAAATCAGCACGATCCAACGGTGAACGAATGCACTACGCCTTTTTCTTCACTGCTGCGCTGGATAAAAACGGACCAGAAACTGCTACCTTGTTTTTCTTCGATCTTGGATCTCTTCCGTCGATGCTAATTCTCCTTTTCAACCAAGCTCTGATGCCACTTGTTAGAGTAATAACAAGACTTGATAAGAAAAGCGAGCGATCACAAGAACACCAATTTACGTGGTTCACCAACTTGGCTACGTCCACGGGGAGGGGAGAGAATATTATTATCAATCTGGAGAAACGATTACAAGATCACACTATTACTGCTGCACGAATTATTGATCACAATAATTCCTAACTGTGCAACTGTAGAATTACAGACCTCGCTCTGAGCACTCTAATAATTTGTCTATGACAATCTGAGGTGTGATTTTAATCTAAACTACTAGCCTCTATTTATACTAGTAAAGTTTATCTCAAAATCTCTTAGGAACTTGGAAACCTAGTCCAAAACTGACTTGGAAACCTTCCTTCTGCGCTCTGTCCCGGAATTATGAAATCTCTCTGTTGTTTAATCCTTTAACTCGGCGTCCCAAATTCAAAGGCATTAACCCAACAGTTTCATTGAGGAAAAAATAGGGCCTCTAAAAAGAATTTGTTCAATCCTATTGTGGTTAAGGCCAATGGTCAAAACGATAAAGGATGCAAGATGTTTGTGGATAAGGGATGTGTCTCTAATCCAAAGTTTGAATGGACATAGAATGTGATGTGGTTAATCAAGTCCATTAAATTTTTGAAAGGAAAATCATGAAGCAAACATGCTTGCAAAGTGTTAACAAAAATATGAAGGATATAATTTTCGGGTGATTATTTCCTAGGTTAACATGAATTTGTCAATTGAAAGAATTGACATATAAAATGTTTGAATGAGTTTAATGGATGAATGGTTTAGGTGATCAATTTTGAGAATAATTCTCTTTATTTGGATCACATTTTTCATTAATTCAAACAAAGTTAAAAATGTGTGTTGAAATAATTTATTTATGTTACTTTGAGTAAAATCATAGTGATAAATATTTTAATCAAACACATAATAGTAATAAGTTTTTATTACTAATATTTGCTAGAAAGCAAATAGGTTTCATTAGACACTTTTGTTTCTTTAAAGATGAAGTTGAGAAACAACTTAATAAAGAGAATAAAAGTGGAGGTGTAATTATGTTATTACCTTGTTGAAAAATATAATCTCTTAAAGGTGAAGTTGGAAACAACTTGGAAAAGAGATTAAAATGCAAAGAGGTGGTGAATTCATACTTTTATCAGTGTAGGTTGTACACTATATGATGTTGAATGCAAAGTGTCCACCTATGCACTCCAATCAATTGGTGTCGTTGGAATAAAGAATTAAAGGGAACAAGAGAACAATAGCCTGACAAACCAAAGGGTTGGGTCCTTTGTATCAACTCATCGCGGTTCTAGTATGAATCTGAGTTAAACACTGAAAGAAGTGGTTTATTTCTTAAGTTTATGGATGAAAGCTATTTTGTCAAGTAGTTACCTATCAAATAAGTTACCCCAGAAAAACCTAAACAATTCCATATGAATTATAGAAACGTAGGCCTACGTACACGTAAATGTGGGGGTATTTGAAAAAGTGGTTGTTCAAGCACCAAATGATTGGATGGTGTTCATAAGGAAACATGAACAAATGATACTTTGAATGAAAAAGATCAAAGTAATGAAATGGTTCAAGTGATAGAACCATAAGTTAAAGGTAAGTCTAGACATGTTTGTCAAAGATATATTACCATTAGACAACTACTCTTAGCAAAGTGGATCTGTTAACCAAATGGTTAAAATTGAGAGTGAGTTGTTAGATTGAAGGAATTGGACGTAAGCCTCTTAGAAGTTAAACACATCGGAAAACCCAACCTAGTTGACTGGAGATCCTAAGGTCTAGGTTCAAAAGGGACAACCTAACTGTTAAAAGACTTGTTGTGTCACCGTGGGGGACCAACCCATGTCCATTCCTGATAGTGACAACCCGAAAGCATGAGGTTAAGCTTTTTGCTTTTAATGATTCTTGTGTGCCAAAAATTCGAGCAAAGTAATACGGGTTACTTTTGGTAATCACCTATGTGAGAGAGAAGTGTGGCCGCTTCAAGGAGAATTGTGTGAGGCTCAATTCTTAGACCCTCTCACAGAACCATGCATTGTGTTCCAGGACCAATAATGGACACAGCTATGAGAATTGAATTGTGTTAGGGAGATACCTGTGAAAAATATATGACCGGCTACACAAAAAGATGACAGTTCAAGGACATCGCGTCTACTGATTAGCGAGTAGAGTAAATATGTTTTGCAAGGGAAGGTTCAAATGGCATACTCATACCTATCCTATGCAGGTTTTCGACTGCCGAATTTTATCACCAAAGATTGGCAATTTCCTTCATGTGGGGGATTATTGGAAAAAATTATTGTTTGTGAAAGAAATCGTGCACGTTTCTTTTATTAAATAATAATTAAAAATTGTGGTTGTTTTTTTCCAAATTGATATTTGGAAAATAATGATATTAAGGCTTAATCATATGGATTATGGTTTGAAATTTAAGCAAATATTGTTCTACAAATACCGTCCCTAAAGGTAGACTTCCCATGAAACTTACCGCTCGAGATATACACTACTCAAGAGAGGCGGGTTTCATTGGAGGAGATTGACCTTTTAGAAGACTTATTTTGTTAGAAAATGATTTTGCTAGAATAAATTTGCTAGAGGCAAATGATAGTCCAAAATGAATTAGTGTTTCCACTAATGTTTGGAGTGTAACATCCATGCCTTAATGTACGACTTAATATTGTCTTTTGTAACTACCATATTAACTACCCATGTTAATGTAAAATTAAGTGGGTGAGTGAATGGCCATGGAGTTACAATTATGAACAATATAAGTATATTCATCCACAATTGTTGAAAGGATGGAAAAAAAAGTGTGGAAGAACACTTAAAGGAGAGGAGAAAAGAATTAGAGAATGCTAGAGAGAAAAAGTATTGAAAAAATACTTGTTTCTTGATCATGAAAGCATGAGTGATGCGATATAGTACCCAAAATACTACTCGCACATCAATAGAAACACAAAATTCTATGGTTATAATTTTATTTGTTCTTCTCCTTTCTTTCTAAATTCTTCTTTTATATCGTTGACGGTGATAAAGTCCAAGCACAATTGATTTGCCGGGAACTCAGGTACATGAGTGCCCCCGGTCCGTTCGTTCTATCCTGAGAGACGTTCGTCCGTGAGTACCGTAAGGTAACCTCAATGCACAACATCAATGGTGAGGGGGCGAATAAGTCTTAAGGAGACAATGACTAGCGTTGGGCTCAGACAAATCCCTTCAAAGGGACGGTTTGATTTAGTTTTCTTCTATTTCCGTTATCATTGTAAATTTGTAGTTTGTATTCTATAATTGTTTCCTTCTTCCCCTCGTATATCGTTATACAAATTGTAAAATTTTCTAACAAAGGAGTCAATGAATAACTAAAGAGCTTTACCTCAAGTGGTATTCGGTGTTAGCTTCTCGTGTGGAAGTCACGAGTTCGAATCTTGTTAGGGACATTTGTGTTAACTTATTTATTAAGTCTAGTTGAAGCTTTCATGGTCATTTGATGTAGCCTAAGGGCAATTATCTATCATTTAATAATAAAAAACCCATTTTAAAAAAAAAAGAATACTCCCTCTTAAAATTGCACAAAAATATCATGATACAATAATTAAGGAAAAAGGTAAAAAAAAAAAAAAAAAAATAATGTGTTGTGAGTGTTAATAGTTGAGTGATAAAGAAAAAGTGGGGTAAGGAATAGTTATTGGGTTAGTGGATGTAAGTGTGCAAATGTGTAAAAACTTTGCATTTATAGATTTTACAATTTCTATGGAATGTCCAAAACAAAGTCTGCAATATGGAGGGAGTAAAATTTATGTGGTCTATTTTCCATTTCAAATCAAATTAAATTGATATTAATTATTGATCTACCAACAAGCAAACTCCCACGTATCAAATCAAAGCCCTTGGAAACAGTGAACAAATTAAAGTGGATGTCCGTTGGCAAGATTGCACAAGCAAACTCTCACATGAGATGAGGGTTGTTGAAGACAGTGGCAAATCTATAAACAAATTAAAGTGAATGGTTATTGAAGCTGATGAAAAATAGAATAACAATAATTCAATAACCATTACATTACAGTAAATCCGCCTCGCTTGAAGATGCACATGAATGAATTCTAATAATGTTGCACATGTTATTGTTTGCTTAATTATACTCCCTCCCTCCGTCCCATCATAGTTGTGAACCAGACATACAAATGAAGAAAAAGTAAGAGAGATAAATAATGGAATGAGGTGTTTGTGAGTATGAAATTAAAATTAAATAGGAGAGAGAATGAGGGGGAGGAAGAGTTTAGTTGATTGGTATTGTGAGTGTAAAAGTAAAATAAGAGAGAGAATGAATACCGTACATTACAGTTTTTTTGAAACCTACAATTATGTGTAAACTTAAAGTCACTGAATTGATATCGTTTCTCCATGGTAAACCATGTATTTTTCTCTCCTTCTGTTTCACTACTTCACTAAAATAGAGAGTACAAATAGTATTACTACTCCCTCTTGCCTAAAATAATTGTCTTTTTTTGCATTTGCACAATTCTTAAAAAATGCAATTATTATCATGATTTAATCACAAAAGTTCCAACTTTACCCCTATTAAGTGTGCAACTTTCTTAGATTAATGTCTCACGCACTAAGACAATTAATAAAAGAGAACAAGTTTCAATGCAAGGGTAAAAGGGACATTTAGCTCAAAAGTGACAATTATTTTGGACCAAAATTTTGGTTCAAAAGTGATAGTTATTTTGGACCGGAGGGAGTAATAGATAGAAAAACATTACCCTTATGTGCGCAATTTGAAATTCTCTTTCATTTTGTATCTATTTTGCGTAAAACATTAGTATTAGTGATGCTCGATCGTGAATTGTTAAACATCAACGTTTTTTTTTTTTTTTTTTTTTTTGATTATTGTATTTTGCAAAAATAGCCTCGTAATTTGATCCATATATAAACAAGTGTAATATTTTTATTATTTTTGAACCAAAGTGTATTGTTTTTTTAAGAAAATAATTTGTACTGCTATTTTGTCAATAACAATTACAAATAAGGCATACGTACTTCTTTTGTTTCATAATAAATGAGTACATTTAATTAGTTAAATTATTTCAAAAGATTTTCTTCTAAAAAATATTTCAAATGTTATGTTTTAATAATTTGTAAAATTAAATCTATATTATTATCATAAACATGATAGTAGTATTTATTTTATGACAAGAAAAGTGCGGTTATTAGTTTTTACCAAAGTGTTTTCTAAAAATATAAAAGACCGTCTCTATCATGAAATAATACAAAAGTAATATTTTAACCACTAAACTATCAGTCTGTTAATTTTTCATTGTTCTCAATAAACTTTTTCTACTCCCTCTGTCCCTAAATGAGTGTCCATTTTCAAGAAATTTTTGTCTCAAAATGAGTGTCTTTTTTTAGCATAACTTTCTCCATAAATATTTTTTTTCGAAAATTTTTTCACCGATTTCTTTATACGTGCAAAACTAAATGTTTGGAAAGGAGATTACAAGATTATATATAAATATTTGCTACCAAATTGTACAACAAAGTTGAGATTTTCAGTGTCCCTTAAAATGAAATTTGGACACTCATTTAGGGACAGAGGTAGTATTTTTTAATATCATGACTCAGTCCACAATTGTGCTAAATATGTACAGTAGTTAAAAAGTGACAAAAGTTAGCCATATAACTAACTTTTTTAGTACTACTTTTTAAACTTAATTTGTGACACACCCTTTTTTTATACTCCCTCTGTCCCTAAATGAGTGTCAATTTTCAAAAAATCTTTGTCTCTAAATGAGTGTCTTTTTTTAACATAACTTCCTCCCTAAACGTTTTTTTTCGAAATTTTTTTCACCGGTTTCTTTATACGTGCAAAACTAAAAGTTTTGAAAGGAGATTACAAGATTATATATGAATCGTTGTTACCAAATTGTTCAAAAAGTTGAGATTTTTAGTGTCCTTTAAAATGAAATTTGGACACTCATTTAAGGACAGAGGTAGTATATTTTATTAGAGATTAAATTTGGAACGGATGTGGTGTTTCAAGGCTATTAACGGATTCCATTCATTGAGTGACACGTCATCCTATAAGCCGTCGTTTCATTTTATATCTCTGAAGTTTAACTTTTACCCCTCTAATATCGAATCATTTATTCTAAAAACCCTTACACTTCTACTTTTAACTCTTTAAGAATATATACTTTTCTTATATAAAAATAGTATTATAAATTTAAAAAACAAACTAAACATTATTATGATGGATTTTAATAAAAAAAAAACATCATTCTGTATGAAAATGTTAGAAAGCTATTTTAATTGAAAATAATATTCTTCTTTTGAGCATTTATTTCCTCATTGTACGCAAGACAATATTGTTAGTACAAAGCATTTTTAGAATTTTATATGGACTCTTATTTCGAGAATTATTTGTTACTTGTATTTTTCATTAAATATATAATTTTGTTATAAAGTTCTATGATTAAACTTAAGACACTAGTATGGTACAAAAACTTCACTGCTATTTTAGTAGCTTGTATAAATATCACCAAAGCAGCTCAAAACTATTAATTTCTTTTTCTCGGAGTAAATGTTTTATTTTTATTTTAGTCCGTCCCAAGTAAGAGTTATATTCCAAAAATGACACAGAATATTTACTATTCATCCCACTCGTTCTCTCTTATACTTTACTTTTATATTCACTACACCAATCAACTTACTATTCCCTCAATCCCTCCCACTAATTCTCTCTCCTACTTTACTTTTACACTCACAACACTTATATTACTTCCACAATTTCTTAAAAGCGTGTAGGGTAGAAATCTTACTCCGGGACAAAGGGAGTATAATGCTAATAACTATTAATAAATCCTCTTTAGTGATAGTTGAAGTAATTACTACTCCTTCCGTACTGGAAAGATAGTCTCATTTTTTTCATCGTTATCACGAATGAACTTTAAGCAATATTTATGCTAATGAAAACTTAAAATTTGTTATTGATAAACCATTATAAATACTATCAATATTAATCTTTAGATTCACATTAAAATAATCAAAAGTAGCTTTAATAATTAAAGCTATTTTTATTTTTTCTTTTTTACCCACCCACAATAACTATCTACTAACTTATTTTCTCTTTCCTACCCACTCACAACAATTATTTTTTTAACATATTTACTTAACCGTGCATGGCTAAGCCATAATTATTTTTATGACAAATACTATAGTTTATGTATTCAAAATAATATATTAGGCAAAATTTAGCAAAATTAGAGATATCAGAACATATAAATTTATTAATTTTAATAATAAAATAACACTATTTAGAATCTTTAAAATAGTAAAATTGAAATACTCTAAAATTAAAGAGCTAACCATTACCTCGGAATAACTGTTAATAGTCATATCTTGTGTACTTAATATTAACTTTTATAGGTTTAAAGGGACTTTATTGAAACGTTTTAGCTGGAAAACAGGAAAAGACATTTCAAAAAGCATTCCATCTCCCACCACTTACTCCTCCGGATATTCGAGAAAAGTACTTTTTTTCATCCCTCACCAAACTTAAATTTTATCTTTTCGTCACCGAATCATTTTTTTTTTATTTAATAATTCTTAAACTACAGTTTTTTTACTTAAGAATCTTTTCGTCAGTCAAGCGTTAGTATCACCGTTAAAACAAGTGATATGGCATGTTACGTGGCTTCTATGCTTGTGTGGCATTGTACATTGTGAAAGGGGTTAATTGTAAAATAATAAATTTGTAATCTTAAAAATTTAATTTGTTTAAAAGGGTTCATTAAAAAAAAAATCTCAGGTCTTCATTATTAAATATTTATCACCACCATCCACCATAGTCACCCCACCATATAACCACCGTCTTACCACTGTCCTACCACCAAGCGGGAATAAAAGCCCCAGGTCTTTTTTTTGAGAGGAACAATTCTCAGCCACAGCCACCCACGTCCGTCTCATCACCACAACCCACCTCCGTCACAACACCCCTACCCCCCTCCGTCTTACCACCCCCACCACCTACCACGCACCATTCTTAAAATTAACCACGGTAACAAACACCATACAACAGAAATCAAACCCGAATCGTTCAAATCAAACCGACAAACACCGAACCCAGATGCCCTCACACGCATACATCAAAAATCGAAGGTTCAGTTTTCCGGCAAGATCTGAGCGAAGGTCCAATTTTCCGGCGAATTCTGAGCGACGAGAGCCCTCATAGTCATAGCCCAGGCACAACGACTAGCATTGATGTCTCCCCATCATTCACTCTCACGCGCAGACACACACCAAGAACCAAATTTAAAATTAAATCTAAACTAACATGATTTTAGATTAAGATCTTTAGAGAGAAAGAGAGGGAAAGTTGTTTTTGGGGAAGAAGAACGGACAGAGAGCGTGGTTTGGGAAGTTGGGCGTGCAATTGCCGGAAAATCGAGGAGTTGGATAGATTTGGATTGAAGAGAGATAGAGAGGGGAAGCCTACCGGAGTGGCCGGAGTTGAGAGGGAGACGGTCGCCGGAGTTGGAGAGGTAGACGGTCACGGAGTCGGGGAGGTAGACGAGAGACGGAGGGGAGAACTGGAGATGGATTGAACTGGATTAGGGATTAGGGATTAGGGATTGCTTTGGGGTGGTTATGGAAGGGGATGAAGTTAGAGAGAGAGAGAGAGAGACTAAGGGGGTGTTTGGCGTATCAAGCATCAAGTGCTTGAAGCTTAATATCATATAAGGGTAATTTGGAGGTATGATGCATTTGATCACTTTGAGCGCTAGATGTTGGATGTTTAGTGAGACTCTTACTCGTCAAGCAAGGATTTTGATTCTCAAAGATTAAGATGATGTTGTACATATTTATGTTGAATAAAAGAATAAAATCATGCATCCTACCTTCAAATTACTCTTACATTATATCAAGCATCAAGCACATGATCCTTGATGCACCAAACACCCCCTAAGACCATCCACAGTGGTTTCAACCAAAAAAACCATTCAACGCCCACTTTATCACTCCACATCAGCTTCTCTCTCTTCCAACTCATCCATTCAACACTCATTCAACAAAACACCCTACAATGGTTTGTTTAATCCCCCATTCAACACTTTTCTCACTCATCATCCTATACCTCACCACTTAAAATTTATTTTTTATTCTTTATTTTTATGATTAGTGTTGAAATAGTTATTATTGAGATCAATTTCAAAAAAAAAGATGGGTTTTTTTTTTTTTTGTCGGAATACAATGAAACTTATGTCAATTTAAAGAGGAAAAAAATTAGGAATTTTGGTGTAAAAAAAAAAAAAACATTTTCTGTGAAATAATTGAGCTCAAATAATTGGGATAAAAAAAAATAACTCGTCAGCCAATCAGAAGGTGACATGTGTCACAGCCAGAGGAAAAAAAAAAAAAAAGATCGCCGGCTTGACGCGCCTTGTCTGGCGCGTGTGGCGCACGCGCCAAGGCCAGCCTCTCTTGAGCCGCCGCGTGTCCCAGCGCTGGCAACTCTCTCCCATTCACACTCGTTTAATCCATTAAACAAAATCATTCACACCCACTCCATTCAACAGCCATTGCAAGCATTAAACCACCAATTTTTTGTGAATTGCCAATTCAACACTTCATTTTTCTACCATTGTAGATGGTCTAAGAAGACAAAACGGTGGAAGAGTGAGAAAAATGTGAGTGAATCATAGTAGGGATTTGTTTTAAATTTGAACCCTCTAATATTATAGTATGTATTTTGTAGGTCTACACTTTAAATTTTAGTATTTTGACCCTTATAGATCCACATAATTATCTAGTGCACGCCAATTATGCAATCTTAGTGCCAACTAAGCAAAGAACAATGAGTCAGCATGCCACATCACTAAATTTAATGGTGAAATTGACGTCGAATTGATGGAAGGACAATATGGTAAAAAAACATAGTTCAATGATTCTTAAGTAAAAAAAATGGTTTGGTGACGAAAAAGTAAAAAATAGATAAGTTCGGGGACGAAAAAGATACTTTTCTCCCTGATACGCCATGTCAAGTCAACTATCGTAAGGCATCCGGTATTCTCATTGACTGTACATCCGTCCAAATGAGTTCCTATTTTATTAAGGATTTTTCTAACATGTGTAAAATAACTCAATATCCTGGTAAATTGTGTAAAATTTGTATTAATTGTTCAAGCTAATCAATGAGATAGTTTAAATGACAATTATACCCTAATACAACGAACAAACCTGTCTCCTCCAAACTCGGCAAATACTAAATACAGGGAATATTATATACAGGGAACGAAATATTCCAAATCTGCCCTTGCCCGTTTCGTGTACGTATACACGAGATTGCCTCTATAATCTCGTGTAACTTTACACGTGATGAATCGTGTTTGCACACGAGAGATCTCGTGTACATACACACGAGATTATAGAAGCAATCTCGTGTACAGGTACACGACATAGTGTCTGAACCTGCATTTTCACAACAACAGCAGCAAAAGCAACAAGAAACAGAAGTAGAACTGAAATTTGATTGTTAAAATGATAGCACATCTCCACAAAGCAGTGGGAGGGACCAATAGACCATTACACATATACTATCGCCAAATTTGATAATTCATACAAACTTGATAATTCAAAAACCATTACGCATATACTATCCCCTACGTAATCTTTCTCTTCTTGCATCGTTATCCTGATCATAGAGTTCATTGAATGCTGCTATCCTATCTCGGTATTGGAGGATCAGTTGACTTGCGCTTGGATCACAGTTTTCCCTCCAAGTGTTCGGTGGTGGTGGTATTGGGTAATCATTGCCTGACATGTGCAACTGCAAAAGTAATAACAGTTAAATACAACGAATTTAAATAACACAATTAAATATAGCTAATATAGATGAGACAGTTAAGTATAACGAATTTAAGTAATATTGTTAAATTTAACGAATTAAAGTATCATACCAATATAAAATGGTTTGTCACTTGTCCCAACACAACTGTGTTTATCGGTGGTCCTACTCCTGCTGGTACAGTCACTGGAAGGCATAAGTTGTCACCGCTAGCCGAGTACGAAATGAACGCCACATTATACCTCGTGGCAATGATGTGTCCAAGATCTGGGAGGTCCATCCAATAAGTATTGTCCGGCATCGGCCGGACATAAATAGCAATCCTACGTAAGAGTTCTTTTATATCTATCCAAGTCAGAACTCTTCGATAAAGGTCTTGGCGAGCATGCACCTCATTGTAACATTTTGTGCGCACTCGAGCCCACATCTCCTCATCTCCGTATATCTGTGATGCTACGGCTCTATAGCCACAATGTCCATCAGATGCCACATCTGTGATGCCGTCACCTTATCCTGACTCTTGTCCACGAACATCGTGCAACCCAAGAGGTGCAGGATATACGCAGAAGCACGCTGGGCATCTGTCATGCCACCTATACAGGAAGAAAATAGACGCCGGACATCCTTCAATAAGTACCCAGTGCCGATCAAATGAAGGTGTCTACTGATGCCGGATACGTCAGGCACTGGATCTGGATACCGAACATGTGCACCTATGTCACGCCCCAGACCCGTGGTCCTACTTGGCCCCACGCTCGGGACACGAGTGGAAGACGTCATAAAACATTTTAAGAACTTTTTTCTTTCTTTTCGAAATATACTTTCATAAAAGTTTAACACTTTAGAATAACTTTACAAACAACTTCCAAAAGGAAGTACTTAGCCCGAAGGCTTACAAACTTTGTTTACAAATACACAAACACCAACATTTTCCAAAATATAAGTTTTAAAGGATGATGAAGTCACGGATACTCTACCCCAAAAGGTTATACATTACTTAATGTAGCCTTTACAAGACTCATATCCCAAACTCTTACCACCACGACGTCCTCCCGTGCAAGATCCTATTCCCTGGACTCACCTTTATCTAAAACAGTAAACAAATAAGGGGTGAGAATGAATCTCAGTAAGCTACTAAAATGCAACTACGTTACATGCTGATATGATAGACATAAAGGAAAAATGTCACAAATGATCATATAGCATATAGCACATAATATGAGAGGCTCCCTATCGCCAACCGTCCCATACCGGTTGGAAATAAAGACCAACTCATCATACAACACATAGTGTAGGAGTAAACACTCCTACGAGGATACCAAGCCAAGGTTTACCGAAATAACATGATCATCAGAGAAAACCATCTGAGAAAACCATCTGAATAACCATCTGAGAATACCATCTGTCTGAAACCATCTGAGCAGCATAAATAGCTGAAGCCGGGATCCCGAAAACCAAACCATATCCAACAGAGCCAAAGTAACAACGGGCAGCATCAATGGCTGAAACAGGTTCCGGAACCATATAACATAACAACAACAATAGTGGGAGAAAATGACACAAAGTCATACCCCTAAATGCTCACTCGAGGGAGCGAGTTCATCCCATCCAAGGCCAATCTGGACTGAGGAAATAGGTCCAGTGGAAAAGCCTTATAGTGCACTTAACTGATGCCTCTACAATGCCTTCCACCTCCACTCGATAACATCCCAAACCTGGGAAATAGGACCAGTGGAAAAGCCTTATAGTGAACTTGGCTAGTGTGCCACTATAATGCTTTCCACCCCCACTCGATAACACACAAAACCAGCTGGACTTTCAACAAAGAGCACAGTAATAAATACTTGCTAAAACAACAACCAGGGCATGATTCCATAGAAGGAAACCACACAAGCTCATCATAGAGAAGTAAACACGTTTTTACAATAATGTGCACAATCTTGACATTAAGTCACCACACAATCCATCTACACAATCACATTAAGTCAAACCCGATCACAAAGGACCAATTCTATCATTTTGATACCTCATAACAATTATTTAGGCATCCTAGGACATCACCTAAGACCTAGCCCAATACTTAACGAAAAACAAACAAGTTGTTAAAACTCAGACTGCTCGGCCGCTCTACTTACTTGACTCGGCCGAGCGGATCGGTCGAGTCCTTTACTTTGATCGGCCGCTCTCCTAGAACTCAACATTCGACAATAAGGGGATCGGCCGCTCTAATTTACTGACTCGGCCGCTCCACTGCAGAATGGCCAATTCCCAGGAAAAATCTAACAAAGTTCACTTTCATTACCAAGTTGTTACCCAATCCTAAAGCACAACAACATCATTATAACTTCACAACACTACCATACCAACCTCATCTCATATACCCATAATAATAAAAGTTATTACTCCCTCCGTCCCAAATTTACAAGTATAATAAAAGTTATTACTACTCCCTCCGTCCCAAATTTACAAGTATAATAAAAGTTATTACTACTCCCTCCGTCCCAAATTTACAAGTATAATAAAATTTATTACTACTCCCTCCGTCCCAAATTTACAAGTATATATAAAAGTTATTACTACTGTAACGCTCATCCTTAATCTCGTTAAATATTTGACTTATTTGTTAAATTCTTGACTTGCTTGTTAAATTCTTGGCTAGCATATTTATATGCTATTTTATTTGAGTTAATTATTTAATTACTTTAGAAAATTAAGGTGGTTAAATGTCAAAGTTGAAAGTTTAGGGGCCTTTTTGTCAAAGTTAGAACTTGAGGGGCCAAATTGCAATTCTTGGAAAGTTCCAAGTATATCTTGTTTTGGTTTGCTGGAGGAAGTATTTCTTCCCCAATTCTCTATACGTCTCCTTCTGTTCTAAAGCCAAGGTTAGGATTCTTCCTATTCTCGACTCCTCGAGCTTAATTATTCCTCTGTTCGTGATTCTGGTCCCGGATAAATATTCGTGGCGTTGAATAGAGCGTTTTCTGCCGAACAGAAATTAATTTGGGTCAACTTGATTTTTGACTAGGTAAGCTATTGACTCCCCCTTACTTGTAATAACATGCATATATGTTATTCCCGCTACTTGTTTTTTGTTAAAATTGTGTTTTGAGCAATTATTTGTGATACTTGTAATTTTGGGACGAAGGGAGTATAAATATACTGCGTATGTATGAAAGAAACTTGAAAAGTGCTTCAAATTGGTTAACCCTTCTGGGTTTGTTAAAAGATTAATAGGAAAATTACTCCTATTCGTGAGACGGTAAAATAGTAACTTGATTTAAATATTATTAGAAAAATTGTACCATTATTTGTGGTACGGGAAAATGAATGAAAGTATCTCTAAATGGGTATATTAGTATAATATAAAATTGTATTTATACTTTTGGCGGTGAAATATTAAATTGGAATAAAAGGAAATTGTCCTATTATTTATGGAACGGTAAAAGAAATGAATTGAGCTTGAAATAGTGTCTTGGGTATTGCCTAAGGGTTAGTAAAAGTTACTCCTACACTTGGGACGGGGATTTCTAAGCCTGGGAAAGAAATGGGTATTTGCTAAAAATTGTACCGAGCGCCCGCCTGGTTACCCACCAAGCGCCCGCCCTTTTCAACAGAAGTTTTGGGTTTCTAAAGTGCTTTAACAGGCGCCCGCCCGGTCCCTTATAGGCGCCCGCCCGGTCCCCTGTTCCAACCAAAGTGTTTTAAATCTAAATTAAATGGAAAGCTTATCCCTTCTAAGGCATATAGCCTTAAGATAAGATGTCCTAGCAAGTGTTGTGATACCTTAGGGGTATCAGAAGTGAGTCTTGAACATGATTACTCATTAAATTAAAATGACAACTTGAGTATAAAAGGAAGAACTCTTCTTTATGTCTTGAAAGTGCTATGAACAAGCACTTATGTGTTATGCTTGTCTTGGAACCTATGTTTGTGCACCTAGAGGGCACCAAATTAGTGTCTTGAGCTCGAATATCCTATGTAGGGGATTATGAACTTGTAAGTATGAGTTGAATAGCTCATTTACTTAATTTGAACTCGAAGTATTCTTAGTCTAGGTTTAGGGTACTACCCTAGATAGCCTAGATGAGTGTTGTAGAACACTCTAGTACTGAAAAATAGTCCCTTTGTGAACAAATGAAATGTGGACTTAAATCATAATTAAATGATAACTTGAGTATAAGAGTAGTAACTCTTTTATTTGTCTTATCTTTCATTGCGAATCACTTTCCTAACCAAGTCTTCACAGACTGAAGTGTAAGAATGTCGTTTCCAATGAGCAATATGTCATCCACATATAAAATAAGGAATAGCACTATGCTCCCACTAATCTTCTTGTATACACAAGGCTCATCTTCGTTCTTGATGAAACCAAACTCTTTGACCGATTCATCAAAACGGAGATTCCAACTCCTAGAAGCTTGCTTCAATCCATAGATGGATCTCTGCAATTTGCATACCTTAGAATCTTGTTCAAAACCTTCTGGTTGTGTCATATACACATCCTCTTGAAGTTTTCCATTCAGGAAAGCGGTTTTGACGTCCATCTGCCATATTTCATAGTCATGATATGCGGCAATGGCAAGCAAAATTCTTATAGACTTGATCATTGCTACGGGTGAAAAGGTCTCATCATAGTCAATACCATGAACTTGCCTATAACCTTTCGCTACAAGCCTAGCTTTGTAAGTATGGACCTTCCCATCCATGTCAGTCTTCTTCTTGAAGACCCATTTGCATCCTATGGTTTTTACACCTTCGGGCGCATCAATCAAATTCCAAACTTGATTGTCTTGCATGGATTGCAATTCGGATTCCATGGCTCCAAGCCACTTGTCCGAATCAGGAGAAGACATCGCCTCTTGATAGGTTGACGGTTCATCATTCTCAATGATTTCTACCTCATTACTATCCCTTACGAGAAATCCATATCTCTCGGGCTCGGATCGTAACCTACTAGATCTGCGAGTTGCTTGTGTATTTTGAACAGGTTTCACAACTCCTTGTAGTTCTTGTTCTTGTTCCACTATTGGTTCAATGTTATTTTCTGGGTCTCGAATTTCTTCAAGATTTATTTTACTCCCACTGATTTCTTTGGAGAGAAACTCTTTCTCTAGAAAGACACCAGTTCGGGCAACAAACACTTTTTTGTCCTCACGGTTGTAAAAGTAATATCCTCTAGTTTCCTTAGGATATCCCACGAAAATACATTTATCAGATTTGTGTGCAAGTTTGTCTGAGACAAGTCTTTTGACAAAAGCTTCGCAACCCCAAATCTTCATGAAAGACAGACAAGGCTTCTTTCCGCTCCACATCTCATATGGAGTCTTTTGAACCGATTTAGTTGGAACACGATTTAGTGTGAAAGCAGCGGTTTCTAGGGCGTAACCCCAAAAGGATATTGGAAGATCAACTTGACTCATCATTGATCGAACCATGTCTAACAAAGTCCGATTCCTCCTCTCGGACATACCATTCCATTGTGGTGTTCCGGGTGGAGTCAATTGTGAAACTATTCCACAATTCTTTAGATGATCATCAAATTCTTGACTTAAGTATTCTCCACCACGATCTGATCGAAGTGCCTTAATACTTTTGCCAAGTTGTTTTTCTACTTCATTTTGAAATACTCTAAATATCTCAAATGCTTCACTCTTATGTTTCATTAGGTAAACATACCCAAATCTACTATAATCATCAGTGAAGGTTATGAAGTATTGAAATCCTCCCTAGCATTGCTACTTAATTGACACGTCCCCAGGTCCCGGGATCCCCTAATAGAACCTCGAACCTGGATGGGAGTGCCTAACGAGGAACAAGAAACTTAACAAGAAACTTAATGACATTTGTTTAACAAATTGACATGATATATATACTCTAGAGTAAGGAGCTATACTAGCTCACAACACTAGTTCTAGACAAGAAAATTTACAACCAAACTTAATACATACACAGCGGAAACATGCCTAGCACATAAGCTGGCATTAAGAGTACTATACAAGATGTCTAGTGACAACAAGAACTGAACAAGACTGTCTACCCCAAAATAAGGAGTTATACAACCCAATACTTCGTCCTCACCAAGTGTAAAAGGACACAAGCCCCAAAATAATCACGACCTGCGAAGTAAGCTCCCAACTATGTCGAGCCTCACTGCGCACTATCCTTCCTTTCCTGGGGGGGGGGGAAACAAATAAAGGGTGAGATAAATCTCAGTAAGCTATTAGATGCAACTACATGACATGTTATCATGCAATTCAAGTAGATACTCAAGTAATCATATATCAAGTATCATCAAGTAACAAGTATATGAGAGGATAATCCACTCATTAAGTAGCACCTAAAGCTAATCAAGCAAGTTATAAGGATATTGCTTCCTTCCTTATTCCTCCCAAGAATACCATTGTTGTCGTAGCTTGTATTACTTTGACAATCACGATCAATAACAGGAACTGATTATTCAGTATGTATCAGAAGACCCGGTAACCAGTGTCATTCCCAATATCAAGACTCATGAATATTCACGAGGTGATCAAGACAAGAGTTTAGCATTCACTTAAGTCAGGCTTATTGCTCCAACTAAGGAAGCTATGCCCTTACTATGGCCGGTAGTAAGGGGTCAAGCGGAAATACATAGGGACCCGATTGTCACTTAAGCCCCAGCTCTCGCGACAAGCGTGAACCTATACATTTTCGAACAAGCAAGGAGAACCAGCTGGACTCACACAAGAAGGTACAAGTAGGTATTTACTTGAACTACGGGAGAAGAACTAATCCAAAAGTAGTGGACTAGCTCAACAAGGAACATGCTTCAAGTAATCAAGAAGTCACCTTGTTATCAAGCAAATGTATGCAATGTTTGCACATACACAACAAGAACATGTCTCATACACGTTAGTGCTTGTTCATAGCACTTTCAAGTTCACTACCATACATATGTATTGGTGTCACGCCAAGTACAAGGTTTTATTATCTTATATTCAAATTATAATCCAATTCTTTGGATGTTCAAGTCACGTACAAGATTTTAATGTCTTATACTTCAAATTATATCCCAATCTTTGGACATTCGAACAAGTATAAGAGTTATACATTTACTCTTACAAAATTCCAATCCTATTCTTAGGATGTTCAAGTCTAAGACCTTATGCTAATGCCTCTAAGGTGCACAATCATTGGATTCACAACAAGTATAACACATTAGTGCTTGTTCATAGCACTTTCAAGACATAAAGAAGAGATACTACTCTTATACTTATTTTCTCATTTGAGTTCTATAAGTATTAATGTTCAAGACTAAGTTCTAATGCCCTCAAAAGGTACAATTATACTTGCTAAGACATCTTATACTAAGGCTATATGCCTTAGGAGGGTAAGGTTTCATCTCCATTTAGTTTGAACAACTATTGTGCAACAGGGGTTTTGGGCGGTCGCCCAACCCCATCCTGGGCGGTCACCCAAGATCACTATTTCAGAACCAAAATCTCTGCCTTAGTGGGCGGTCGCCCAAAGCCCCATGGGCGGTCGCCCAAGGCCAAAATCTGCAAAAACCCAATTTCTTCCCAGACTTAGAATTCTCCGTCCCAAGCGTAGGAGTAACTTATTACTAACAATTTAACAACTCCAAAAGTGCACTAACAAGTTTAAAACCAATTCTTTCATTTTAATTTCCTTACTTTACATAGTAGGATATACTCCCTTTGTCCCACAATTACAAGTACCACAAAAATCATCTCAAACACGAAATTAACATTCACAAGTATCGAGAATAACATTTATGCATGTTATTACAAGCAAGGGGGAGCTAATAACTTACCTAGTCAAAATTCAAGTTGACCCAAACTTATTTCTGTTCGGCCTGGAACGCTCTATTCAACGCCACGAATACTAATCCGGGATCAGAATCAAGAACGGAGGGATAATTAAACTCGAGGAATCGAGAAGAGGGTAAACTTTTAACCCTAGGTTTTAGAACAGAGGGAGTGTACGTAATGATTTGGGAAATTTTGCCTCATAGAAGAAGGCAAACCCAAATGATATACTTAAACTTTCAAAGAATTGCACTTAGGCCCCTCAAGTTTCACTTTTAACAAAAAGACCCCTAAAGTCAAATTTTCACAAATGACCCAAAAGTCAAACTAGACATTTAACCACCTTAACTATTTAAAGCAGTTAAAAATTTTAACCCAAGTAAAACTAACACATAATATGCAAGTTCAAGTACTTAACAAGTATGTCAAATATTTAACAAGAAATTCGATGGGTGTTACATTAATGGTCCGCATACATCAGAATGTATCAACCCCAATAAGTCGCTTGCCCTTTCACCCAACTTGGTAAAAGGTGTCTTAGTCATTTTTCCAAGAAGACATGACTCACAAGTGTCATATGACTCGAGGTCACATGAACCTAAAAGTCCGTCCCCATGGAGCTTTGAGATACGCTTCTCATTAATATGACCAAGACGGCAATGCCACAAATAAGTATGATTTACATCATTAGGTTTAGATTTCTTGTTTACATGATAGACATTGTCATTATTTTCATTCTTGATATCCAAGATATAAAGGCCATTAAATGAATTAGCAATACCATAAAGCACATCATTTAAATAAATAGAAAATTTCTTATTCTCAATAAGAAACTTAAAACCTTCATTATCCAAACAAAAAATCGAAATAATATTTCTGCTTAAATCCAGAACATAATAACAATTGTTCAAAACAAGAATTAATCCGGAAGGTAAAGTGACTTCATAAGTCCCTACGGCTAATGCAGCAACTCTTGCTCCATTTCCCACGCGTAGATCTACTTCACCTTCTTTAAGCAGTCTCCTATTCTTTAGTCCCTGCACATTTAGACAAATGTGAGAACCACATCCGGTATCCAATACCCAAGAATCAGTGGTAGAAAGGAGAATATCTATCATATAGATACCTGAAGTCGACGCAGCCTTGCTGCTCTTCTTCTTCTTCTTTTGCTCTTC
This sequence comes from Campanula takesimana, assembly GCA_026119855.1. Lineage (NCBI taxonomy): Eukaryota > Viridiplantae > Streptophyta > Magnoliopsida > Asterales > Campanulaceae > Campanula > Campanula takesimana. The sequence continues at coordinate 153,643 of JAOWBW010000642.1, read as the reverse complement.
CAAGAAAGCCTTGCAATTACGTTTCCAATGACCAATTTCTTGACAATGGAAACAGATTGCATTCTTTTGTGAATCAGGTTTTGCCTCAAAAGCCTTGGCAACCTTTGCCTTGCTTATTTTGGGTTTGACAACTTTCTTACCCTTTCCTTTGGCACTAGCCTTCTTCCCATCATGAACCAAGAGCACGGGAGAACCTTTCTCCACAATTTTCATCTCTGCAGTTTTGAGCATCCCATGCAACTCAGAGAGATTCTTATCCATTCCATGCATGTTATAATTCATCACAAACTGATTATAACTTTTAGGCAATGAATTAAGAATGAGATCCGTGGCTAGCTCCAATGGGATTGGATAGCCAAGTTTCTCAAGGTGCTCTACATAACCTTTCATTTTAAGAAAGTGAGGACTCACTTGTTGCCCTTCATTCATTTTACTAGTAGTGAATGCAACAATGGTCTTGTACCTCTCTTGCCTAGCTTGCTCTTGAAACATGGTTCTCAATTCCACGCCTATCTCATAGGCTTCCAAATGTTCCAAACTTTGTTGGAGTTTTGAACACATAGCAGCAAGCATGAGACAACTTACATCTCAAGAATCATTACGATGTTTCTTGTAATTGTCCCTTTCTACCCTAGGGGCAGTAGGCGGTGGTTCAGCAGGGAGAGGCCCATCGAGAATGTACAACTTATCTTCTTGCCTAAGAACGATTCTTATGCTACGGATCCAATCCATAAAGTTTGTACCATTCTCTTCGAGCTTATCCTTCTCAAGGATCGATCGCAACGACATTGATTGAGTGTTATTAGTCATTATCTACAAATATGCAAAATTTCCAAAATTTAATAAGTACCGGTTTTCATTAAAGAGATAAACAATGTATTTTTCCAAACAAATACTCCCACTAAATTATATAACCTTCTTATACATCCAATGTATAATATAATTTAATTGGGCTAAGATCCAACTTTAATTTAACTTTTGAGTCCACGGAGGCGGACCGCTCAAAAACTAAATTAATTAGGTAGACAATCATGTCAATCATATCCCATATGATTCTTAGATCCTTTTATGAGATTCTTTGAGAAATCCAATTTAAAAAAAAAACATGTTTAATCTCATCTTTTGCCTAGGTCCAAAACTGTTTTGACGCCTAATTAAGTCCAACCATTTTAAACGCATAGGAACCATTCAATTTAATGCACCTTGCGGAGGCAAGCCCACATTAAATTAATGAACCTCATCTTGCTCATACATGAATAAGATTAATGCACCTCGCGGAGGCGAACCCACATCAAGATTACCCATGCATAAACAAGTGTTTTAATCATGGCATGGCAAAGATGGACTTAAAACTTTATTTGAAGGTTCATCACATATATCATATAACACATTTATGAGCACATAATATAAACATGTTACACATCAAGTTTAGTCACTAAATTAATCTCCATTAATTTAAGCATGATATTTATGTGTCATTAGTTTCTCTATAATTATGAGGATGAGACTATTTCAACTTCGGTTATTATCTCCAAGTCAAGACAACAAGAAGTGCGGTCGAACTAAGCCATTAGGCAACCACAATCCCGCACTAATTCAAGAAACCAAGAAAGTAGTCCATGTGGCCGAAACTAAGCAATAGATGGTCTCGATGAACGTAGGCCAATTGCATTCACAATTCCACATGGATCTCCAATCATTGAATCAAGAACTTTGTTTATCAACTTTAGCAATTATGAATTCTTCATAATTCTAACTTCGTTTTATCTTTGAAACTTTGATTGCGATCAATTTTGGGAAACACAATCTCGATGAACGCAGATTAGCCATCCAAAACTTGAACCAATCTAGGAATCACAAGACTAAAACAAATAGGAAAATCAAACCCCAAAATCCACACACAAACCAACTACCCAAAACCCATTCCAGATCAACAAGTCTGGACTGGTTCTGTTACTGGTTTTGTCGAATTTATCGAAAATTCCATATTCAGATTTTAACCAACATCAGAACAAATTTTGACCACCGAGCGCCCGCCTGGTCATCAGCGAGCGGGCGCCTGAATGGCCAGAATAATACATAATTTTTAAAGTTCGAAAATTTTGTCTCAAAACCGATTATTAAAACTTTGATCCAATCAAAAATCAATAATCGAAATAATTCAGAATCCACCATAATTTTTTATTGCGATTGAATCGTGCGATTAAAGTTGCAAAACAATAAACCACATAAAATCACAAAACACATAAGCATCATATATTCCAATATTCTTATCATGCAAGGCACATAAACAATTTATATACACATAACATGATCCAAGTATTGAATTAATCAACATGAACGGGGCTCTGATACCACTGTTGGGTTTCCATGTAACATGCGTAGCGGAATATAGCAATTAAAATTTTAAGAAACCCAAAGCCATGGATCCGTTCATATGATCAAATCAAATACAACATAATGAATATAAGAAAAACTAACCCTTGATGACTATCAAATTTTCTCTTGGTCTTTGGTGGAGATTTGAAGACTTGATCACGATCACAAAGTTTGAACACGAACTTTGAAGATGATGATTTTCACCTTCTAGCGGTATCCACACTTCAAACGAATATCAAAGGAGCTTCTTTGATCTTGGTTGCTAGACCAATAATTATAAAACACGCTTTCACAATTTAATAAAGAACTATATAGAATTTATTTGTGAATTATTTTGTTCCTCAATCAATGATATCTTAGAACAAAATAAAATCTCTCTCAAACTCTTTGAGACTCACAAAAGCACTCGTCAATATGGTCTGGCCGAATTGGGGTTTTTATACACAATTAAGACCTATTCCAAATAGGTAACTTGTGTCAAAAACCATTCCTAATCGAATTAGGAAATTTCCAATCGGCATACCGGGCGCCCGCCTGGTCCTACCCAGGCGCCCGCTTGTTTGGACAGAAAGTCCAATTCCTTTCCGGCTTGTTCAGGCGCCCGCCTGGTGCAACCCAAGCGCCCACTTGGTTGACCAGGAGGCCCAGAACTTTCCAGAAATTCCTTGGAGGTCCTCCGACCCTAAATACCAATATAGGCCTCTTATTTAAGATTCGTTCTATTGTGTGTGACCCTCTAGGATTATACTAAGTTGGCAATGGGCTCAAACATGATCCCATAAGATATGATTAGGTTCTAGCAAACCGTCATACCTACCCAAATAGTATAACTAGATACAAGTTCGCATTCCTTTAGAATATGTCACAATCCCTTTGTCCACGATGTCATTGAACACAAGTCATTGTCAAACAGTCAACTTGTTTTGTTCAATACTTTCTCGATTCCGAATATGTTGATAATTCAAATACTATTGATCCAATCAATCCATTTGAGTCCGGCCGAACATTTCATCAACATCATTCCTTCGAGGGGCCCAAGCTTGACATCTCTCCGTGGAGGGACAAATCCATTTAGCTTATTATTCTTCCCAACGGGAATCCGATTATGCCAATCATACCCTTTATAACTACTCGGTTAAAAGTAGCGTTTGAATATGTCAAACATAATGTTCATCAAGTGGAAGACTATAATAACTTCATGTCTAAGGATTCAAATGACATAACTAATATGAGATATATGTACGACATAGACCATGACATAAATCTCATACAGTGGGTCATGTCCAGTACCTTGTTCCAAACAAGTACCCATAAATCTAACATGATCATCTCATGATCATTTAGCCTTTATACTAGTGCTTAACAAGTACTAGGGACGGAGATTATTATAAGTAAACATGAACAACAATAATAATCAAAACATCTCTTTATTGATATGAAATAAATGATAACAATTACAACGTTTATTAAACGTGCCTAGGGCACCACTACCAACAGGGACATCTTAACATGGTCACCTAACGGGGTTGGATGGGACATCTTAACATGGTCACCTAACGGGGACGGATGAGAATGGTCCTAAGACCTTAACGTGAACTTATGAAAGTAATCTTAAGGGCTTAATGGGTCTCTCGTTTTACTTTTCTAATGGGCAAAGAATGAACTTAGTTAACGGCAAGCAACAAGACGAGGCAAAATTATGCGAGGTGCACTTAATTAGCCGTTCAAGTTTACTTAAAAAATTATTATAATTTATTCCTAAATGGTTGGAAAATGTTTCTCTTCTTTTTCGCGACTACTCTAAAACCTGTCAGTGGAGATCATCACTACATCTATAAGCATCTCGTTTTTCACCTGTATTGCACACCCCAAGGACGGACTATCTCGGGCGAGAGTCCTATAGGGCACGTGGCTTCCACCGACCAAAAGAAACGAACCTAAAGTATAGCGTGTCACCAAACTTTAATGCATGGGCCATTCTTATCATAATTAAGCTTCGATTAAGGTCAAGATTGACTTAGTGCCTTAACGAAATTTTGGCATGACCTCATTTTAATGACGAATCCTGGACCTTAATTTTAGGCTTAAGGATAATTAGGATGGATTAAACACTAGGGTTTAATAACACGGTGTCATCCTATCTTTAATGCATGGCTTGGGTTAATTATGGTCAAAATTACGAATAAGTCAAAGACCGGGTCAAAGATGACCTTGGTTAGACTTGTTTTCACAAAGGGTCTTTGGTGTTAACTTGGACATAATTGACTTTGGACACTGATTAGGGACATGATAACGTGAAGTAGACAAAAACCAACCAGGGTCACGGTATTTGTGTGTCACTGACAAGTGTGGTTGACTCGGCTCTGATAGAAAGGTGGAATGAACCCGTGCACACGAGAAGGGAACAAGAGCACCAATCAAGTTGCAACTTGGTTCATCCCGGGTTTAAGGGTTATTGAAATGTGCACAAGGTCGAGTGTGCATAGTGTGGTCCTTCTATGTTCCCTTTTGAGTCAAAATAGGAAATTTCAATTGTCTTAACTTTATGAGCATGAACATCAACAATATATGCACAACATATGAACAAGCACTTTATATAAGTAACAAGCAAGCAAATGAGCAAGTAAAAGGAATCTTTGAAAACAAACTTTGTACAAGAAAGATTTGTGCGCAATCAAGGTTTTGAAAACCGAACTTTATAAGAAGAACAAGGTTCTTTAAAAACATTTTTTTACAAAGGATTGTGCACAAACAAGGATTTTGAAAACCAAACTTTACAAAAGCGGTTATGCACAACAAGGTTTTCGGAAGCCAAATTTTTATGTCAAAATTTGTGCATAACCAAGGCTTAGAAAAACAATTTTTTATTGAGAAAATGAAGGCTTATGTGCACAAGTAGGGGCTGTAAATTTAGAACCTGGGCAAGCAGAAGCAAGGGGACCATCAGAATGTTTCTACCCTACAAGAAATGTTGAATTTGAAACATTATGTGGGTCCAACAAAACCATCCGTACAGACCATTCATCTGGCACATTATTTCTTGCAATTTTCCAGTTTCTGATTCATCTATCCCCAGTTTATTGTGTTTCCAGAGCATTCACATTTCCAGAAATCAAAATAGAACCATAAAACACACAAAAAAGCACATAAAGTCAACTAACGGAGACGGGAGTTTGACCCACACAAGGATGTTACCAAATCTTCTAAAGAGAAGTTTGAAAACACCTATTCCCCAGTGGAGTCACCACTGTAAGACACCCTCCCGACGATGGAATCAGGAGGATCTCGAACACGGAACCTTCCAAGGCTTTAGTTTAACTGAGTCGCCACATCAAGTAAATTTTAAACCCAACTTAATTAAAATGGTTTTGAGATCGTGAGTTTGGAGGTCAAGTTACGACTTGGGAAGAACGTTAGTTCACCCAAGCCGCCCCGGAAAGCCGGGTCTTCCTAACTTAGTTGACAAAATGTGCAAGTCTGTGTGTGTGTGTGTGTTTAACGGAAGAAATCTGGATTTTCATAGAAACTCAGTTTTTAACAGAAAAGGTGGGCTTATTTGTATAGATCTTAACATAAACAGGGTAAGAAAAGAATTTGGTCCCTTTGAACAAACCATCTGTACGGATGGTGTACGTCTTAATGGGGATTTTTACAGTCTTTCCAGGGACAGTTCAGTTCCAAGCAGAAATAGGGCATTCTGTTGAAATTGGTCAGGACTGTCTTAATTTCAGTTTATCAAAACATAATAACTTTGTGTTATAACATCCCTATGCCTTTTAATCACCATTTATGTCCCAAAAAACAAAGATTTGGGTGTGATTAAAGCAATCATTCGGAAAGAACTTGAGAAAGTTGATGGACATGGCTTGTGAGCCAAAACAACCATTTGATGAGCAAATATGGAAACTTTCTCATCAAAATGGGTTATTAGTCCAAGATTAAGCCTTTGGGACAACAAAGTCATCATTTGAATGCATAAACATTGGAACTTTATCATCCAAATGTGATATATTTAGGGCTAAATCAAAGTTTGGATGATAAAAATTGAAACTTTATCACCCAAACTTGACTATCATGGCCAAACATGAGCAAAATTGACATAAAGATACAAGCTTTCATCATTAAAATGGATGCTTAAGCAAATATAAAGACAAAAGATTAACAACGACCCGAAATTTCACAATCATAATGTTAGTGCAGACGGAGGTGTTACCTCAGATGTTGCCACTGACAGTCTAAGTGCTGTGACGAAAATAATTTGTAATTTGACATTTATTTCTAATATAATTTTATACTAATGTCCTAATATTATTGTCTAGATGTTGGTCCATATTTTCAGGTATAATAAAGTTGATTTATGGAGCTTAAAACATGGAGAAGAAATTAATGAAGAATTACTCATAAAAGCCGAGTTAATAAGGGAGTTACAAACATATTTAACATGTGTTAAATATGTTACATATGGAGAAGACCAAGTCCAATGTTAGTTGCTGATCAAATAGATGAAGTACAAGGCGTTGGAAGCAAGGAGTACAACAAAGTGAAGCTTAGACTTGGGCATGAAGAATTCGGTTGAGAGAATCAAGGAAGGAAGACCAAGTCAAGCTTGTTTTGTGGAGATAAGGCTTGCACATGATCTCCACTCTTCCCACTCGTCACAAACAGCCCAAGGCTGTTATTTGTGTAGCCTCCAAGTCTTGGTTGGCTATAAATAGATGCTTGGATGAAGATTGAAGTGAAGCCAATTTTATACACACATCCATAGCACAAAAAGATCAAAGTACTCTTGGCTCCTTTTGAGATTCTTTCTTCCATACACTCTTTTATCACTCAAATACTTCGGGTTTGAGTGAGTTTTGGTTAGGATAGAATCTTGTACTTTGTTCTTACTTTGGTTCCATAGAGAGTATATCATAGTTTGTATAGGGAACCATTTTAAACTTTGTAATTGGTTTTGATTATAAGGTTTTCGCCATCTAGGCATCTCAAGTTATATTTATATAACTTGAGAAAAATATTTCTCTTGTGCTATTTATTTTCCGCTGTAAAAACTCTACTATTTTTGTGTGTGTATTTTCTGTCCGTCTGGAGTGTTACCTGGGGTGTTGCTTAACACTTGAGGTAACATCTGTTCTCAGAAAGTCATTGACAAACATTTTCAATTGGCACCAGAGCCCGGTCACTTGACATACTAAGTGATTCGTTCCAGATTTGTCATGGCTTTCGATCCTCCTAATCCTAATCAAAAGCGTCTTCCTGTTTTAGATGGCTCGAATTATGCTTATTGGAAGATCCGCCTACGCTCGCATATCAAATCAATTGATCTTCGGGCATGGCGATCTATAACAAATGGTTACTCTCTCCCTATGTTACCTCCAGATGAAGATGGTGACGTTCAAGTCAAACCTGAATCAGAGTGGACTAATGAAGAGATTACTCTAGCTAATTATAATGAAAAAGCACTTAATGCTATATTTGAATGGGTTGATATGCATATTTTTAAACTTATTCAAAATAGTTCCACTGCTCAAGAGGCATGGGACACTTTACAAAGATTTTGTGAAGGTGATAGTAGTGTGCGTGATAATAAGCTTAGAACTCTTACTGGCAAATTTGAAAGATTGAGGATGGGTGAAAATGAAACGATTTCATCCTATTTTGAAAAATTGTTTGATATTGCAAATGAGTGTCAACTTTTGGGTGAACCTTTTACCAACAAACAACTTGTTTCAAAAGCTATTCGAACTCTCCCCGAGAGGTTCAATATGAAAGTTTCATCTATTGAAGAAGCTCACAATCTTTCTACAATGAACATCAATTCTTTAATGAGTATTTTGAAAAATTTTGAGTCAAATCTCCTTGAACAAAGTGAGGCTTCTAAAGGGAAAAATATTGCTTTAAATGTGCAATCCTCAGATTTTTCAAATGATAATGAAGATGAAATTTTTGAAGAATTGGATGAAAGTGCCAGTGTTGCTTTACTTGCTAGAAAATATAATGCAATGGTTAAAAAGTTTAACAATAAAAAAGTGCAGGTAAAAGCAAAAGAGAAACAAACCAAGGTGTATGATTCGATGCCAAGAAGGACGTTCCCATCTACTCAAAAGTCAGCCCCTATGCGTAGAGCATCCTCAGATCAATCAAGGTCTGATCCCAAATACATTGATTCAATTCAATGTCATGCTTGTTCGGGATGGGGTCATTACGTAAACGAGTGTGCCAACACACTACGGAAGAAGGGAAAGAACCTATGGGTATCCCTGAGTGACAATGAAGATGAGGGTTCAGTCCAGGAAGAAGAACCAGATCAAACAACCATGTATGTCACAGTCAGTGACTTGCAGACTGAACATGTTACCAGAGATGTTATGTCAACTGAGATAACATCCAAGACCACATCTGTCAGGTATAACAATTTCAGTACTGATAATAATGTTTGTTTCATGGTTTCCACTAATCTTGATACAGGAAGTTCGCAAGAGGATGAGATGAGCAAAGATGAGCTCATTGAAGACTTAAAAATCCTCTATAAGGATATGCTCAAGGAATGGAAGAAGGAGAACCAAATGGTTAAGACTTTAACCAAGAAGAATGATGGACTCAAGGCCTACTTGAACCGAATGGAAGCTCAAGCATCCCAGAAAGATGCCGAGCTAGAAAAAGTCAAGGCCAAGTTGACTCTAGCCGAAACCACCTTGAAGAAGCTCAACACCGGATCGTCCAAACTTGATGAGATCCTAAACTTGGGTAAGCCTTTGAGAGCAGGTATTGGTTTCCGAGAATCATTAGAAAGTATTACTTCTTCTTTGTCTTGTAATGAACATAACGTAAATTTTGTAAAAGGTCACGAGTTTGATCAAAATTCTTGTTCAAATGATGTCTCTGACAAAGGGAAAGTGTGTCAATACTGTCACACTACTGGACATCTTAAAAATAAATGTACAAAGCTTTCAAAGAAAGAGTCCAGTCCAGATGTGTTACCTGAAGTGTTACCCAGCACTCCAGATAACACACACTGTCAGAAAGTCAAAATATCAAAAAAGAAGTCATGGAAACCAAAAGCCAATGTGAGATGTGATGTTGTATATACTGCCTTAAAAACAAATGTTGAAGGATTATGGTATTTTGATAGTGGGTGTTCACGCCATATGACGGGAACAAAAATGTTTTTAAAACACTATGAATCCGTTCAAGGGGGTAGTGTAACTTATGGTGGTGGGAGCAAGAGTAATATAATAGGTAAAGGAACACTAAATGTGAATGGTTTTCCTGCTTTAAAAAATGTCTTGCATGTAGATGGCCTAGTAACTAATTTAATTAGTATTAGTCAACTTTGCGATGACAACATGGAAGTAAAATTTAACAAGGACACTTGTGAAGTTTTTGATGGTACTAACAATTGTGTTATGACAGGAACTAGATCAAGTGATAATTGTTATCGTGTGGAAGATAAATTCGTGTGCAACACCGCACAAATTGATGTCACAAACTTATGGCATCAAAAGTTGGGACATGTTCATTTGAGGAACATTGATAAGATTGTTAAGTTAGATGCTGTTAAAGGAATTCCTAAACTAGATCTTAAAAATCCTATCATTTGTGAAGATTGTCTTAAGGGGAAACAAACTCGTGTTGCCCATAGTGCTGCTCAACATTCCGAGCAACACTCTGGAACAACACACTGTTTTCAACTCTTACATATGGATTTAATGGGTGCAGTTGAGGTAGAGAGTTTTGGAGGAAAGAGATATTCTTATGTCATTGTTGATGATTTTTTGAGATTCACTTGGGTTTATTTTCTAAAAGAAAAATCGGAAACTTTTGAAAAATTTAAACTTTTACACTCCAAAATCAAAAACATGTTTTGTGCCTCTATCTTTAGAATCAAATCTGATCATGGGAGAGAATTTGACAATGTTTTATTTTCTACTTTTTGTGAAAGAAAAGGAATACATCACGAGTTTTCAGCTCCTAAAACACCCCAACAAAATGGGGTGGCCGAAAGGAAAAATCGTACTTTACTTGAAATGACTCGTGTGATGTTGTTTTCTAAAAAGATTTCTAAAAGATTTTGGGCCGAGGCACTTAACACGGCTTGTCACACAACTAATAGAATTTTTCTAAGACCCGGAACCACTATGACACCTTATGAAATTCTGAATGGCAAGAAGCCAAAAGTTCACTATTTTCATGTCTTTGGGTGTGTGTGTTACATTTTGAATGACCGGGATTACTTAGCAAAGTTTGACTCTAAAAGTGATAGGGCGATATTTCTTGGATATGCGGCAAATAGTCGGGCATATAGGGTTTACAATCTTAGACTAAAAACCATCCAAGAATCTGTTAACATTGTTTTTGATGATCTCTCAAGTATTTCAGGTGAAAGTGCTCAAGAGTCTCCTCTGGTGTTGTTAGAAGATGTCATACAAACTGCAAATGACATCACAGATGCTGAGCAGAATGTTATCATCAATGAGACAGCATCTCAGGCAGCACCTGAGTCCAGTGATCCATCCGAGTCTGATGCAGAAGTTCATGATGACGCAAGAAGGGATCCTCCACCCAGAATTCGTAGGAATCATCCTACAACTCAGGTAATTGGGGAAGTGAATGAAGGGGTCCGAACAAGAAACAAAGAACCCGTGAATTATCGGGAAATGGTAAGGTATGTGTGCATTTCAACCACATACACCAAGGTAAAACACTCTTGTTTTGTGTCATCAATAGAACCTAAAAATGTGATTGAAGCTTTAAAAGACAATTTTTGGATTCAAGCTATGCAAGACGAACTAGATCAATTTACCCGAAATAATGTATGGTTTTTAGTACCCCGTCCTATTAATACTAATGTTATTGGGACAAAATGGATTTTTAAAAACAAAACGGATGAAGAGGGTAATATTGTTCGAAATAAAGCTCGTCTTGTGGCTCAAGGCTATACACAAGTGGAAGGTATCGACTTTGACGAAACCTTTGCACCCGTGGCTAGAATTGAGTCTATCAGACTTCTCTTAGCCATAGCTTGTTATCTTCGAATCACTTTGTATCAAATGGATGTTAAAGCAGCATTTTTAAATGGATATTTAGATGAGGAAGTTTTTGTTGAACGACCTAAAGGCTTTGAAGATCCATCCCAACCAAACCATGTGTATAGACTTGATAAAGCCTTATACGGTCTAAAACAAGCTCCGCGCGCATGGTATGGTCGTTTAACTAGTTTTTTGCTTGAATATGGTTTTATTCGAGGAGAGGCGGATAGAACCTTATTCATTCTAAAACATGGAAAGGAACTTGTCATTGCTCAAATCTATGTTGATGACATAGTCTATGGCTCTACTTCAAAAATTTGCTTAAATGATTTTGTAGAGACTATGACATCAACTTTCGAGATGAGCATGATGGGTGAACTAAACTTCTTTCTTGGCTTGCAGGTAAGACAACTACCCGATGGAATATTCGTCTCACAAAGAAAGTACGCTAAAAATCTAGTCAAGAAATTCGGCTTGGAGGGGTCAAAAAGTTCCTCGGTTCCTATGGCTACTACACTTAAACTCGGCAAGGATGAAGGGGGAGAAGCAGTCGATCCTACCCTTTACCGTTCCATGATTGGTAGCCTTCTTTACCTTACCTCTAGCCGACCCAACATTATGTTTTCTGTGTGTGTCTGTGCACGATACCAATCCAACCCCAAAGTCTCTCATCTTAATTCTGTGAAAAATATAATTAAATATGTTTCCAGAACAAGCGAATTAGGAATTTGGTATGCTAAAGATACAAATACAAATCTAGTAGGCTTTAGTGATTCGGATTGGGCGGGGATATAGATGACAGAAAAAGTACTAGTGGGGGGTGTTTTTACTTGGGTAATAATCTAGTATCATGGTATAGTCGTAAACAAAATTGTGTGTCGCTCTCTACTGCTGAGTCTGAATACGTGGCAGCAGGGAGCTGTTGTACTCAATTAATATGGCTAAAACATATGTTAGACGACTATGGGCTTGAGAGTAAAAATATGATCATGTACTGTGATAGTCTGAGTGCCATCAACATTTCCAAGAACCCTGTCCAACACTCCCGCACAAAACACATTGATATCCGTCATCATTTTTTAAGAGATATGGTTGAAAAAGGCTTAATAGCTATAGAGCATATTGATACCAAGTATCAATTAGCGGACTTTTTTACAAAAGCCTTAGACCTTGAGAGATTTTCTTTCTTGAAGAACTCTCTTGGTCTTTGTAATCTCTAAAAATCTCCTGTTTTCTGGTGTTACCTCAAGTGCTACCAGCATCTGAGATAACACTTGTATATTATTGTTTTGTTTTTGTTTTAATCTGTCAATGAGTAGTATTTTCTATTCATTGATGGTGGCACATGCTGACCTTTTTGTTATGGTAGGATAACACTCTAGGTAACATTATTGACAACATCCCTATAAACTCAAAGTGACAAAGTCACTAATTCTTTTTTTTTAAAAAAAAAAAGGCAAAAAGGCTAAAAACACTTATAATATTTCCTTAGTAGCTCGGGGCACGGCGTTCGCTGCGACGATGCACTCTTGCCAAAAGGGGATATTATCTAGTGATTTTGTACTAAGTATTAGGAACATGGAGTTCGCCACTACAATGTTTCCTACTTGAACAGTACAAATCACTAAAACATGCTTACACTTTATAAGGACTCGGGGCACGGAGCTCACTACTACGATGCTTCCTTGTAGATAAGATGTGTAAATCATGTTTATTTTTAAGTGTTTGAAGATGAAGAACAAGCTTTTAATATCTATATTACTAGATTTGTTTTGCCTAAAGTATTCTATTTTGGCAAGCTTGTTTTACCTCAAAATGCTTATTATAGAAGCATATTTCTGCCTCATGTGTTCAAAAATGAGGTCCATCTCGCCTTAATTGCCTTAATATAAATTCAATAAGGGATGTTTATCACGGATGTTATCTTAAGTGTTACCATCATTGCCATCAACACATTAGTGTGTGCTACATTCGTTTTTTTTTTAATTTTAATTTATTTTCAGAATTGTTTTTTAAATTTTCAAAGTTTGAAAGTCTTTTTATTTAAAGAAAAAGAGTTTACAATTTTGAAAAAGTCTAAAACAAATCTTTTACTTTAGGTAAAATATAGTTGTAACAATTTCCCTACAATTTAGGAATCTATCTTCAAATATTTGAGAGATTGTTACATCATTCATTTTACCATCTTTATTTTTTTCGTTTTATATATTATTTAAAAAAAAAAAAAAAAAAAAAAAAAAAAAATGAATGTGCAAGGGAGTTTGTTAGTTGTGTGCTTGTAAATAGGGTGATTTAATTTAGGTTAGTTTTAATGTGAGGAAAATAGGGGTTTAGTTAATTTAAATGATAAGAGTTAAGTTTGAATTAATTGTTTATCCCTTTTCACATTTTTTAACCTCCCTAAAAATCTCTTCCTAATTACTCTCCTTATTTTTCTCACCAAAACTCTTTTTAACTCTCCCTCTCCTCACCGCCTTCTTCAATCGGCAACAACCCAAAACCGGCGACAACCTAAAACCCTCAAAACCCTTCTCCAAAAATTCTCCCAAATCCTCCACTAAAATTCAACAATGGTGAACCCAAATCAAAACCCCAACCAACACACACCTCTAGAAGAGTCGCCGGGTGATGCCTCGCGTGTTGCCTCGCCAATGGACATCTCACCCTTGGTCTCTCAAATCTCTAACCAAATAGCAATGTCCATTGATGAGCCTTATCATGTTGCAACCTCAGCTCGACCTCAACCCATGACGACTGCTTCTCGTCCACCAAGCTCCGCCACAAAGAGAGTCAAAAGAAAAGCCCCTTCAACAGCAACCAAAATAGGCGCGGCTCCACAGCTCGAAAGCGGACCTCCAACCGTCTAAGTGCAAAATCCAGGTCAAAAATTCCTTCCAACACCTCTGATGATCCTGTGCAAGTTTCCGATGAAGAAGAAGAGGAGTCACTTGGACTCTCTTCTGATCAAAATTCGGATCAGAAATTTGTTATCCTTCCGGCCGCACAAGCACAGTCTGTAGAGAGTTTGGACACCTGGGTAGCTGATGAAGAAGAGCCCCTTGCCGCTGTACACAAACGAGTCAACAAAGGGAAAGCAAAACAGAATGTTGCCTCGGGTGCTACTGGTAAACCGGCAACATCTAAGGTAACATCCCGCTCTTCTAAACCTCCTATAGCCCCGGTTACCTCCTCTGATTTGTTTGGGACTTCTGATGATGTTCTGGAAGCTAGCTTTGATAATGATGATGAAGCTTTTCAAAAACCTTTTCTCACTTTGGAATTTTACAAAAGAGCCAACATGGAAAAGTGGCTTGAAATTTCTAGTTTGAAAATGCATCGTGAGAAGTATATCGATGAAGCTAACCTCAAGAAACATGGTGTTTATCAGTTTTTGAAAGATAGAAATTTTTTAAATGCCAATCTCTATCCATCAAACTATGTAGATGCCATTGTTCGAAACTTTTATGCCAACCTTCATCCCAATCTTGATAATGAAAACTCCAAGCAATTCGGCACGTTTTTTCTTAGAAGTAGGATTTTTAAGATTAATCCGTCATTGATCAATAAGGTGCTTAAAATGCCTCACTGTGATGATGATGGTGTACTAGCCGATAGGGATGATATTGCGAAGGTTCTGTCGAACAATGTGGTAGAGAGATGGCCTACCAAAAGGGATGAACACTTTCTTGCTTCTCACCTCACCTCTTTATTTTCGGTTCTGCACAAATTGTGCATTTTTAATTGGCTCCCCACCAAAAATGAACAATATGTAACCTTAGAACAAGCTAGGGTTTTGCATAAGTTGGGGACGAACCGAAAACTGAATTTTGGGAGTTTGATCTTTAAACATTTAGCCACTTGGGGTAAGAAGAAAAAACTATCAGTTTTGCCGTATCCCTCTCTGATTTTTCAAGTGGTAATGGCTCAAAAATTTCCCATTATGGACTCGGACATTTACACTCATGAGCTTGACTACTATAGAGTAGATAGTCTTTTGACAAAGCAAGGACAGGGTGGTGTAAGATACA
This sequence comes from Campanula takesimana, assembly GCA_026119855.1. Classification (NCBI taxonomy): domain Eukaryota; kingdom Viridiplantae; phylum Streptophyta; class Magnoliopsida; order Asterales; family Campanulaceae; genus Campanula; species Campanula takesimana. The sequence goes on along the minus strand of JAOWBW010000642.1, from coordinate 138,207 downwards.
CCGGTGATTTACCTTGGGACAAGTCAAAAGATATTGGGTCAAGATTGTCCATTCCATCCAGAGGTGCTGGGAAGAATGTTGCTTCAGACAGTCCAGTTAACACTCCTAGTTCTCCTAGTTTCTTCACAGGTACTGATGTTGAGAATGTTGTAGCCAGCATGTTACATCTCATAGGGAACTCTTCACCTACAATTCCTAAGACCACTGTGATTGCTTTTCTCGACAAGCAGTGACACGTATGGTGAATGTTATCCATGAATGGACCAAGATCAAAGATGACTCTCTTCAGTTTATCAATCTGATTTCTTCCCAATCTGGGGGAGATGGTGCAGGTACAAGTGCTGGTACTAGTGCTGCTACAGATGCTGTTGATGCTGCTGGGGTTAGTCATGCTGCTAGAGATGTTACTAAGGTGCTGGTTCGCAGGCTGAGGAAGGAGAACCGGAGGATGAGGAAGAATCAGAAGAAGAAGAGTAAGAAGAAAATTTCTCTGAAGGTTGATGTTGCCATTAATCATGGGCAATGGTTTTCATGGTGTTTGGTTTCAAAACAATTTAATTTTTTGGTGGTGTGGTTTGTGTAAACAATTTCTACTTTGGTTCTTTATGTTTTAGAACTAAGACTTTGGTATTTTGTTGGTAATAATCTCTGTTGGTTTATGGTTTTAAACTTGGACTTACATTGGTTTTAAAACTACTAGTTAGAAGCATCTGAAATATGTGTTTGATTAGTATTGTTTTGTAAATCTTTGTTTGTTTGTTTAACTCCTACATTAAGGGGGAGTTTAACTCTGGTTTTTGCTCTGTTATCATGCTATATGGCTAACTTGTTTTTACAGGTACCAACACTTAGGAGATTGGAAAGAAATCTCAAATTAAGGGGGAGATTGTTAGTGCAGACGGAGGTTTACCTCAGATGTTGCCACTGACAGTCTAAGTGCTGTGACGAAAATAATTTGTAATTTGACATTTCTTTCTAATATAATTTTATACTAATGTCCTAATATTATTGTCTAGATGTTGGTCCATATTTTCAGGTATAATAAAGTTGATTTATGGAGCTTAAAACATGGAGAAGAAATTAATGAAGAATTACTCATAAAAGCCGAGTTAATAAGGGAGTTACAAACATATTTAACATGTGTTAAATATGTTACATATGGAGAAGACCAAGTCCAATGTTAGTTGCTGATCAATAGATGAAGTACAAGGCGTTGGAAGCAAGGAGTACAACAAAGTGAAGCTTAGACTTGGGCATGAAGAATTCGGTTGAGAGAATCAAGGAAGGAAGACCAAGTCAAGCTTGTTTTGTGGAGATAAGCTTGCACATGATCTCCACTCTTCCCACTCGTCACAAACAGCCCAAGGCTGTTATTTGTGTAGCCTCCAAGTCTTGGGTTGGCTATAAATAGATGCTTGGATGAAGATTGAAGTGAAGCCAATTTTATACACACATCCATAGCACAAAAGATCAAAGTACTCTTGGCTCCTTTTGAGATTCTTTCTTCCATACACTCTTTTTATCACTCAAATACTTCGGGTTTGAGTGAGTTTTGGTTAGGATAGAATCTTGTACTTTGTTCTTACTTTGGTTCCATAGAGAGTATATCATAGTTTGTATAGGGAACCATTTTAAACTTTGTAATTGGTTTGATTATAAGGTTTTCGCCATCTAGGCATCTCAAGTTATATTTATATAACTTGAGAAAAATATTTCTCTTGTGCTATTTATTTTCCGCTGCAAAACTCTACTATTTTGTGTGTGTATTTTCTGTCCGTCTGGAGTGTTACCTGGGGTGTTGCTTAACACTTGAGGTAACATCTGTTCTCAGAAAGTCATTGACAAACATTTTCACATAATATCCATAAATATCAAATAGTACTTTTACAACCCTGAACATGGTACAGAATCTCACTAATCTTCCCGAACTCTCATAAATTTGATTCAATCCAAATCCTTGCTATCAAACTTCTACAACTTAATGCTCCCAATACTCCGTAACAAAACTCTGTCTAAAAAACTTAAAATGATCTATAACCGCTCCGAGCCAATTCTCGAACACACAATCCTCGCTCAACTGTCACAACGCAATATCAAACTGGATGGAAAAGAAAGGGTGAGCGAACAAATGCCCAGTAAGATCATACGGCGCCCCTTCGGTTTCTAAGAAGGGGTGACCACAAAGAAGCTCAAAATTATTTACAAAACGAAAGGGAGTTCACATCAATATATAAAAAAGTAGAACTCCTTTCAAATAATTCAGAATCTTTGGCTTCAAATTGTAGATTCGTATATTTTCAAAGCAAGTTTTGATCACATAGCGTTCAAAACCAGTTCGTAATTTAAACAATTCCGTCAATTCCAACTCAACAATTCCGTCAATTCCAATTCAAAAGGTATATCCGGATAACCATCACTAATCAAAATCAAAGTATCACAAAGATACTGCCATGTATACACCCATGACCG
>JAOWBW010000642.1:0-135638 GCA_026119855.1 Campanula takesimana | reverse complement strand
CCTTTCAATTCTTGAAAACTCCTCTCACAATCGTCTGACCACACAAATCTTGTCCCTTTTATGGTTAACTTGGTCAATGGTAGGGATAACTTTGAAAAACCCTTCTACGAACCTACGGTAGTATCCTGCTAACCCAAAAGCTCCTTATCTCACTAACAGAAGTTGGTCTCTCCCAATTAACTATAGCCTCAAACCTTTGCAGGGTCAACTGCTACAACCATTCTTAGACACCACATGTCCCAAGAACGCTACTCTCCTCAAGCCAGAATTCACACTTCTTAAACTTGGCATACAACTTTTGCTCCCTCAAAATCTGTAATACATATAATTTCAAATGCTCTTCATGCTCCTCTTTTGACTTCGAATGCACCAAGATGTCATCGATGAATACTATTACACACTTGTCCAAATATTCTTGAAACACTCTATTCATAAGCTCCATGAACACAGCAGGCGCATTGGTCAGCCCAAACGGCATTACTAGGAACATCATTACTAGGAACTCGTAGTGTCCATACCTTGTCCTAAAAGCCGTCTTGTCACATCTTCTTTTTCACTCTTAATAGATGGTAACCAGAACGCAGATCAATCTTAGAGAAATATCATGCACCCTGGAGTTGGTCAAACAAATCATCGATCATTGGCAAAGAATACTTATTCTTAACTGTCACACGGTTTTAACTCCCGATAGTCAATGCATAACCTCATCGACCCTCTTTCTTCTTTACAAATAATACCGGCGTACCCCACGGTGATGCACTCGGTCTAATCAGACCCTTGTCCAAAAGTTCTTGTACTGCTCCTTTAACTCTTTAAGTTCCGGCGGAGCCATCCTATATGGTGCTCTCGAAATCGGTGGCATCTCAGGTGCTAGATCTATCAAAAACTCCACTTCTCCGCTCCGGCGGTATTCCTGGCAAATCCTCAGGGAAAAATCTTTGAAATCTTTTACTATGGAGAGGGGATTCAATGGTCACTTCTTTCTTTTTTGACTCACCAACATACGCAAGAAATCCCTCACAACCTTTCCTTAACAGTTTACGAGCCTTCATTACAGAAATCAGGCCCGTTCGGACTCTTGGTTTCGACCCTTGAAAACAAAATCCTTCTCCAGAGGGTAATTCAAAATTCACTTCTTTTCTAAAGCAGTCTACTTTGGCATGATACGCAGCCACCAGTCCATACCTAGGATGATGTCAAAGTCACTGAGATCCAGACATATAAGATCAACCTCGAGTTCTCTATCGCCTATCCTTAGAGACAACTCTGAAACACTAAAGTAACTGGGATCGACTCCTTAGCGGGGTTATCATTACCAAGGGTACTTCTAACGCCTTAGTGACAATTTAACTGTTTTGCCAACTTAGAACTAATCACAGAATGAGTGGCACCAGAATCAATCAAAGCGTATACGTTGCGAGAATATAACTGAAGCGTACCTACCACCAAGTCATCTGTGGCTCTAGCATCTCTAGCAGTCATGGTGAACACACGCCCCTGACCACCAGTCTTACTTTTGTCTTCAGCCTTCACTCCATGAGTTGGTGCATTCTTTTTCGGTTCAGGGCACTTCCACTGCGGATGCCCAATCTTCTCACAGTATAGCATTTCCTGTCCCTGTACTTGCACGCATCAGCCTTAAGATTGCTATCACACTCAGGGCATACTTCGGCGGTCCCCTGCTCTTTAGCCTTTCCCTTATCGTAAGCGGTTCATTTTCCAAGTTCCTGTTCGGGTACTTGTTTGCTGTACGATCATAGCTTCCCTCAGCTTTCCGCTTCCCATGATTGTCACGGTCTTGGTCGCTGAACTGTCCCTTGTTCCCAGCTGAATCTTTACTAGTAGACTTGTCTCCAGACTTCTTCTTTGCATCCTTCTTGTTGCGATACTCATCCGACTCCCTTTCTACAATTCTGGCTCTGTCTAGCACTAACCCATATGTTGCTAACTGCAGAGGCGTGATTCTGTATCGAATCCGATCACTCAGCCCAGCTTCAAACTTCCTGGCCTTTTTCTCCTTGCTGTCGAAGAAGGTCGGTGCAAATTCCAGCAGATCTGTGAACCTTTCACTGTACTCATCTACCGTCTTGTTACCTTGAGTTAAATTCAGAAACTCTGCCACTCTGGCGTGATGAACACTAGCCGGGTTGTATTTCTCATTGAATACTACTTTAAACCTTTCCCAGGTGAAATTTCCTTCACCCCTAGCCAAAGCTGCTCTCTTTTCTGCATCCCACCAAGTGCGAGCCGCACTCCTAAGCATAAATGTTGCAAACACTACCTTCTGCTCTGTGGTACATTCCAAAGTCTCAAAAATGTGCTCCATATCCTTAATCCAGTCCTCCGGCTTCTCCTTTGAGGTACCGGAGAAAGTGTCTGGCTTTCTCCTTTGAAACATTTCCAGCGGGTCTCTCATTGGTACCTGCTGAGGTTGGTTTTGAGGTTGTGCTAGTTGGTTCACCACCTGTCCGATTCCAGCCACTGTCTGGTTCAGCGTTTGCAAAAGGTTTGCCATGTTCGGATCAACATTGCCTTGGTTTCCCGCGTTGCGAGCGTTGCCACGGTTTCCTCTCCTCTTCCAGACATCTGAAGTTAAGAAAGATTGAATTATAACTGATTGATGACTCACCACGAGAACGGGTTTACATATTAATGACAAATGATTTAACTAGGTCGGTTACTTGACCTCACAATTTACTGTTTCATCGAGAGTCTATACTTAACTTGATCTCATACTAACTTCGCGTACATACTTTATATATATATATATATATATCGGTCTAACTTTAGACCTTTCACTGCATCGACGTTACTTTAGGTCTTTAACTGTACTAGTCGTTGTACTCAAACGAATTTCAAATTTTTATAGGCCGTCCCCACTGGATTAACTACTAAAATTATTGATAACAAATTCAATCAAGTTATACGAGTAGAAACTAAATTGAGAACATATAAGATTTGGAGTAACTCAACTCGAAACTAACTTTTATTCCATTGATCGAAACTAACCAGAACAATAACTAAGTTCTTTATTACTAAACTAAAAGAATACTAAACTACTAGTAAAGAATACTAATACTACTAATCCCCTCATAACTTATGGGGTTACATTCTTCCTAGGTCTACCCCTAGGCCTTCCAGTTGGCACATAAGCTTTCCTTGAACCTCTTGGCCTTCCTCTTGGCCTATGAACTGGTTCTTCCTCTAGTTCTTCATCTTCAATTTTAATCGGGGCAGCTTCACCGCCCTCTACAATAATATCAATTTCGGCGGCTTCTTCTTCAGCCACCACATTTTCTGCCACTGGCTCTTTGTAGAAATTCCTATAAAATTCCTCCCTTATATTGGCTATGTCCTCGTCCTTTTTGTTCACCGCTTCTTTCAGCTTCTCTACTTCTTCTCGAGCCTTATGCCACCAATCTCTAGTTTGCATCCATCTGTTCTATGTAGAGTCAGCCTCCTTCTTTTCCTTCTTCAGCTGCCCCTCCAGCTTCCTAATCACCCACGCACTCCTTACCAGTGACCTTTCTTTGGGTGTTTTTGTCTTCAAACTCAAACCTTTTAAGCCATTTGGTTCACCCATGATCTACAATAAAACACACAACAAATTAGAATCACATATATCCCATAGTGTATTCATTCTTAAAGAAAATACATTCACTAAGCCATGCCCAAGTACACACTCATCTTCTTTTAGAACCTCCCTTTAGGTTCTTTCCTAAAATAAAAATTTTCTATAAAAGAAAGTTTCCTAACTTAGAAAGTTTCCTAAAATGGAAAGTTTCCCTAAATAGCAGGTTTCCTCAATTAGTGATTTCCCCAAAAGTACTTTGCTCTTATCAGAGTTCTAAAGCCCACAATAGTTAAGTACTACTCTCCCAATAGTCTTAACTTCTAAATTCGAGTCTCCCAAGTAATCCTAAACCGGGGCTCTGATACCAACTGTAACACCCCAACTTTTCCACAACTATTAAATAATCATTTAACTTGAATAAATCCTTAAATCAGAATGCCCCAACGGCTACAAACCACAATTTAATCTTTAACTAACAATCAAACTCATAACGGCTAGTACAAGCCACTAGCTCAGAATGGTAACCAACGGAAAAGTAACGTTCAAACTTCACTTAACTGAACTTAATGGAAACATGTAACTACTAACTAACTTTAATCAAAAGTAGCTTCTACGCCAACGGTTCCTTGTGACCTTTAGTATCCTTACTTATATCCTGGAAAAAAATGAGGATGAAATGAATGAGCGAACAATGCCCAGCAAGTTCATACGGAATCCCCTCGGGTACTAAGAGGAGATAAGCGAAACGAACGGTAACAAGAATTAACAACGAAAGGATAACTCAATGATCAAACAAACACTCAGTTTGAAAACATTTAACTTGATGAAAACAATTCTTTACTTGAAAACACGTGGCTGCAGAGATAGTTTCCAAAATACACATTTCACACACACTTTAATTTTCGTTACTTTACTTTACTTTACTTCATTTAGGGATTAAGCACGCGCCGTACCCAGGGCTCGGGTTTCTACTGACCGCACCCAAATTCGGTATATCATGATAACCTACGCTACTTCATCAAGCAACGCAAAGGGGTCCACATGTTCATCTTAGAACTATGGATAACTGTAAGGGGTCCACTTATCCGTTTCGGGATTATGGATAACTGTAAGGGGTCCACTTATCCGTTTCGGTATTATGGATAACTGTAAGTCACTTCACTTATTATAAAACATTACTTTAAAGAGCTTTTACAACACAAAGCTTAACTTTACAAAACTTTACTTTATCACTTGTTAAAAGGTGTACATCTCACTTAGACACTAAGATCACAAAACAAATCATACTCATGATAACCCAATTGAACAACAATAAAATCAATAGGGTGGATAACAAAGAACGGTAACATTCGCGGAATGGAATAGTTATTAAAGACTATCTAGCCACACAAATAGTTTACTTTATAAAAACAGAGATTGGGAATCCTAACAAAGGATTGAAAACCAATATACACTAAGAGCGTAATCCCTTACCTTAGCTTTGCGCCTCACTAGATCGCTTACTCCGCTTGACAATCTACAAACAAGAAATAGTTAAGTCTTAGGCACAAGTACAAACTATTTTAATTCCGTCCCAATTTACTTCTTTTTACTCGATTAACCCCATGAATCACTCATCTATAAACTCTTTCGTAGTTAACCTATAGCCTTAGGAATGACTAAACACCCTAAAAGTATGGGTTTTTTATTAAACAATTCCCAACTCTAAATTTCACTATATGAATTACACACACTGGTTTCACACTTTCTGCACACATTTACTGAGTACACCTACAACTGGCACACCCCCCACTCTGATGCACCTCCACTCTCTAGTACACCCACACTCTGATACACCCACACACACTAAAACACCTTCTGAAACACACATAAATCACACGCACACAGTACATCTCGCACACACACACACGCAGTCCACACACACACAGAAACACTTTCAGAAACACACACAACACACCACACAGTACATCACGCACACACACACACACACGCAGAATATATATATACACACACACTTCATCTTCTTCATTTGTTAAACCCAAACCCAACTCCTAGTTCATCTGTAGGGTTCAATTCTTATCGATTTCTAAAGATTTGTGTTAACAAAGATGCGGAAGAAAAGATTGGGTTCGAGAATACCTTGTGAATGACCCTTCTCTCTCTCTTTTCTTCTTCTTCTTCCTCCGCCTCTCTTTCTCTCTCTCTGCGACTCAGCGCCGCCCCTTCCCTTTGATTCCCGTTCTTTCTTCCTCTTTGCGGTGGAAAGTGAAAATAAATTAGGGTAGGGTTTTATATTTATACTCCTAAGTTTTACTGATTCCTAATTAGATTAGGTTTTTAACTAGTTATTAATGAATATACACTTGGGCCTACTCACTTAACCTAACGGGCTTATTTTAATTAGAGAAATCCACCTAATTAATAATATGTACAAAGTCGGGTTATTACACTTTTAAAGCAAAATATTGAGAAAACACGTTTTTTCAAACGCTTAGAAAAAGCGTGTTTTAAAAAAAAAATGCGGTGGCATTTTTGTAAATAATCGGAACTTCTCAACGGTTCTGGATATCAATATAAAGGCTTCTGAATATGAGATTGATAACCAGAACCTTTGAAAGTAAGTGACAGCCAGATGGGTCCTGGATATCAATATAAAGCCTTCTGGATATGAGATTGATAGCAGAACCTTTAAAAGTGATAGTCAGAACCTTTGAAAGTGATAGCCAGAAGGGTTCTCTGGTTCTAAATATCAATATAAACCCTTCTGGATATGAGATTGATAGCCAGAACATTTGAAAGTGATAGCCATAAGAGTCCTAGATATCAGTATAAAGCATTCTGGATATCAATATAAAGTGTTCCGGAGGTTTTAAAAGCACGTTTTTCCTAACCATTAGGAAAATCGCGTTTTACAAGTGACCAACCCAACTTTTAAAGGTGGACAGTAAAATATACACCCTTTGAATCTAACTAGTGGTAACCCGTGCTTTGCACGGGAAACTAATTTACTATTTTTTCATATTTTATTTTTTATGATTTTATTTAGTAATGTAACATAATAAATTTTTAAATATAACTATATTGTATACGAATTAAAATGTTTGCTTATAAATTTAGGAAAATTGTGTTAATTTTTTAGTAATAATTAAAATAGAATAACGCTGTTCAAGCACAATGATCAGCCGTCGTACTGACCTGGCTCTTCTATCGACGGTCCAGCCCGAACAGTACTATAAGAATCGGTACTGAACATCTCCCCGAGTGGGACCTGCACTATGAGCAAGCTGTGCGAAAAACCGAATTATTATAATTAACTAATATTATTAATTGTACTTATTAACATATATAATAACTATTATTATTCACTAATAATACTAATAGTTATAATTAACCTATATATTAACTATTATAATAGAGTAAGATTCCTACCTTGTTTGTGCACACTTATTAAAAACACAATAGAAAAATGGTTAACATTGCAAGTCTTTTGAGGGTATAATTGTCAAAAACACGATTCATTCTTTCTCATCATTTGTCCTTTTAAGAAATAGACTTTTAGTGGGACGTACAAAGGAAAGTAGGACTCTTACTCTCGAACGGAGCGAGTACTATTAATATTAAATATTACTCACTCCGTTCAAATTATCTGTCGCTTTAGGAGTAAAAAATTGTTTCAAAATATCTGTCACTTTACTATTATCAATGCACTTTTATCCTTTTGTCTCAGTTATACCCTTATTAATGATAGTGAAAGTATATCTCATACAAGCATTTAGTCACCAAGAAAGTGGAATTATTTAGGAGCAAATGAGTCTTCTTAACATGCATTAATTACATTTCTTAATATGTGTGAAAAAGTCTAAAGCGACATATATTTTGAAATGGAGGGAGTAACATTTATTGTATAATAATTAATTAATACTATTAATAATAATAGTTAACTTATATAGTAACTATTATGATTAACTAATAATACTATGAATAGTAATAATTAATATATATAGTAACTATTATGATTAACTAATACTATTAATAGTAATGTTTAGTTTATTTAATAGTTAATTATAATATTTAAATATAAATGTTAATTATAATGATAGTTAACTATTAATAGTCAATTGTTAATTATTTAACAATAGTAACTAATTATATTAATTACTATATAAATTAATTATAATAGTAACTATTACTAATAATAGTAATAATTAATATATATGGTAACTATTATAGTTAACTATAATAGTAACTATTCCTAATAATAGTAATACTTAACTATGGCACTTAACTACTATAGTTAACTATTACTAATAATTGTAATGGTTAACTATAGTAGATAAGTTACCCTATATAGTAACTCATATTATTAGCTAATACTATAAGCTACTCCCTCAGTCCTAGAGTAAGAGTCTCATTTTCCTTTTTGGTCCGTCCCAAAGTAAGAGTCTAATTCCTAAAATGGCAAAGAATATTTACTATTCACCCCACTCATTTCCTCTCATATTTTACTTTTATACTCACAACACCAATCAATTCACTATTCTCTCCCACTCATTCTCTCTCATACTTTACTTTTACACTCATAACATTTACATCACATCTAATATTTATTAATAAGCGTGCAAATGAGGGGTGTGACTATTACTCCGGGATAGAGGGAGTAATAGAAAAAAATGAAAAGTCACTTATTTAAGAGGGTAGTGTTGATGGGGCATCACCAAATTCAAGCTTCTTCCATGACTTATCCACATGGCAACACCTTAGCTCTCCTCACAAACTTTAATATATATATATATATAGATTTATAAACTTTCCATACTTCTTGGCAGACATTTAATTACTTAGTTTGTAAAACGAGATGCTAACTGATTGGATCACTTGCCCACCGAAATCCAAATTTAAATAAGGGTTGGACTCTTGTGATACTGTCTTACGGCGTGAGACGGCTCACAGCCAAACCAAGCCAAGCCGCCGAGCTAGCCAAGCCGAGCCAAGTCAATTTTTATTTTTATTTATATCTTTTTGCCCTCCAACTTTTTTTTCCCTGTCATTTTTTGCTCGCCAGCAAAAGTAACACATTTTATAAAGAAATGTAACATAAGATTGACAACTAAAACTAATGTTACATTTTAAAATAAATGAATGTAACCTTTTTTTTCACAATTGTAACACTTTTCTAGGGTTTTACATTCAATAGAAATGAAAACCCAATTATATACATAAATTTTTACACTCTTTTTTAAGAAAAAAAGTAACATGCACTAAAAAAAATGTTACATTCATTTTTATAGAACATTATAATCATAGAATAATACTAGGGGCACAAAAAAGTCACAAAATCTTGCTCACAAAATCTTAGGTGTAATAATTTTATTGGTGTTTTCAAGTAGAGTGTGGCGGGTCCATTATCGATGTAACCAATAAAATATCGCCAACTAATTTTGTAAGCAAGATTTTGTGACCATATTTTGTGCCTCTAGCATTGCTCATAATCATATATGCACTCTGTTACACTTCAAATATTACTTTTTCCAACCATAAAAACTATCAAACTATTTAATTTTTCTTGCAAAACTGCTATTACATTTGACAGTAAAAAAATGTTACTTTTTGACGATGAAACTGTTGCTTTTAGCAGAACATAGTGTTACATCTCAGGATACGAGCAGCAGCTCAATTTTTGTGTGTTAAAAAGTTTTTTTTTTTTTAAAGAAATAAAACCATATCATGACCTATCTAGTTTTGTTCGTCTCGTTGACACGAACACAACGGTATTTTTTTTTTTTAAATTGACTTCAAAATCTCAAGATAAAGCATTTTAAAGTTATTGAGTTTTTTTTTTTTTTTTTTTTTTTAAGGCGACACGTGTCGCGCTGGGAGGTCAAGGAGGACAGCTGGGGGGTTAGGCCGGCGGGTTGTGGGCATGATCCATGGGTAGATCCGTCTCACAACGGTCTCACCCAAGTCCTTGTCTATAAATATAAATGATCACTAATGATCATTTAAATTCAAAATAAATATAAATAGTCACTAATGATCATTGAAATTCAAAATAAATACTTTCTCTGTCCCACTCAAAATGGGATGTTTTGCCATTTTGGGTATCCCATTCCAAATAGGACATCCCAAAATGGAAAGTTTTTATTACTTTTTTATTAGTAGGACACACTTGTCATACTCACAACAACTTTTCATTTATTATTCCCCACCCACTTTCTCTCTCTTTCATACTTACAACACCTACTTTTCAAACAACTTTTTATAATAAAAGATTATTATTCCTTAATCCCCGTGTCGGGACCAAGAATCCTATTTCGGATGGGACGGAAGGAGTATTGATTATGAAGCATGTGATTGGTGTTGTACAGGAATGGCGGATGCCACCAGTTTTCACTCGAGGAAATCAAAGCAGCCACAAATCAGTTTGATAGTATACAAAGGCATAATTCCACAAGAACCCTATTCCCAGATCAAAAAGTTATAAAAACCCAACCCATATGCTTAAGCCCACCTACGCCCTAAGCCCAGATCAAAATTCCATCAAAACCCAACCTCTCATTGACTCAGTCAAAGCTAATTTCTAAATGCCAATTTTACCCTTTCCTCAAATAAAACCCCCCTTCTTCCTCTCCCTCTCCTCATTTTTTTGAACTCTTCACTCTCTCTCTCTCTATCTCTACACACAATCCCCCCCCCCCCACTCTCTCTTTCCCCATCCATCTCCGGCGATCCCCCATCAATTTCTCCGGCGATCCTCCGGCGACGGTTCTTCCCCTCACTCACCACTCCGAGCTCCGCTCTCTCCAGCGGTCCTTCTGGACTCTTATAGCAGCACTATCGTGAAAACTCTCCGGTTTCACCGGAACTACCACCGTCGTCGCCGTGACATTCATCCTCCACCGCAGCATCCGTGAATCCACACTGGAAATGTAAGGCGCCATTACAGAATCTTCAAGTTTAGTGTCGATTTCAGGGAGATGGAACTCGATTCGTCAGATCTTGACGATCTCGTGCTGGCTGTCTAGATCTACGACGCCTGAGCCTTCATCTCCACCGGATCTGTCGAGATCTAGAACTCGATTCCTTGGGCCCTTCTTCCAGCGACTGTTCAGGTTCTCCAACGAACCTATAATCTTCTCCGACGACCTGTTCTAAGTCCAGATCTGAAGTCCGAAGAACCTATGCTCTTCTCCGGCCTCTCATTCCAGATCTGAATCGACTCCGGCAAACTTGCAGACTTCTTGAACATAGGCATGGATTGTTTGTTTATTTATTTGATTGAAAATTTAATTTTAATTTACGAAAACGTGTTCTTGAATTTGAATGTACAATTTGGATTTATAGTTATAGTATAAATGCTTGTTTGATTGATTTTATCTTAATTCAAATGTTACTCAGCGGCAGCCGAATATGTTAAAGTAGATGCTGCTTGACCCTAATCACTAAAATGTGATGCATAAAAGGAGAAACTATATTATAATGGCCCAATTCATTTTAATTTGAATGCACTGCTATTAGGTTGATTTGTTTATTCATTAATGTTCTATAGTATAAGAGCTTTTGTACAAATACTTATTATTTATTTTTTTAATTAAAAGTTGGAAAAAGTGAAAAATTAACTCTTATAATCTAATTATAAGAGTAGGGCGGGACTTATACGTAAGTTATAAGAGTTTGATCGGATTTGACCAATATATATATATATATATATATATATATATATATATATATATATATATATATTTTAAATTATAAGAGTATAGCAGGTCTTATATGTGAGTTATAAGAGTTTGACCGGATTTGACCAAAAAATATTGTTCATTTTTTTAATTAAAAGTTGAAAAAGTGAAAAAATTGACTCTTATACTCTAATTATAAGAGTAGAACTGATCTTATACGTAAGTTATAAGAGTTTGACCGGATTTGACAAAAAAATATTATTTATTTTTTTTAATTATATAATCTAATTATAAGATTAGAACTTCTCTTATACGTCAGTTATGAGAGTTTGACCGGATTTGACCAAAAAATATTATTAATTTTTTTATTAAAAGTTGAAAAAGGTGAAAAAAATTGACTCTTATACTCTAATTATAAGAGTTGGACTTGTCTTATACGCCAGTTATGAGAGTTTGACCGGATTTGACCAAAAAATATTATTTATTTTTTTTATTAAAAGTTAAAAAAAAGTGAAAAAATTGACTCTTATGCTCTAATTATAAGAGTGGAATTGGTCTTATACGTCACTTATAAGAGTTTGATCGGATTTGACCAAAAAATATTATTTATTTTTTTATTAAAAGTTGAAAAAAGTGAATTATTTTTTGACTCTTATACTCTAATTATAAGAGTAGAATTGGTCTTATACGTCACTTATAAGAGTTTGACCGGATTTGACCAAAAAATATTTTTTTTTTTTATTAAAAGTTGAAAAAAGTGGAAAAAAATGATTCTTATACTCTAATTATAAGAGTAGAATTGGTCTTATACGTCACTTATAAGAGTTTGATCGGATTTGACCAAAAAATATTATTTATTTATTTTTTAATTAAAAGTTGAAAAAAGTGAAAAAAATTGACTCTTATACTCTAATTATAAGAGTAGAACTGATCTTATACGTAAGTTATAAGATTTTGACGGATTTGACCAAAAAATATTATTTATTTTTTTATTAAAAGTTGAAAAAAGTGAAAAAAAAATGACTCTTATACTCTAATTATAAGAGGGAACTGGTCTTATACTCACTCATAAGAGTTTGACCGGATTTGACCAAAAAATATTATTTATTTTTTATAAAAAGTTGAAAAAAGTGAAAAAAATGACTCTTATACTCTAATTATAAGAGGGAACTGGTCTTATACGTCACTCATAAGAGTTTGACCGGATTTGATCAAAAAATATTATTTATTTTTTTATTAAAAGTTGAAAAAAGTGAAAAAATTGAATCTTATACTCTAATTATAAGAGTAGAATTGGTCTTATACGTCACTCATAAGAGTTTGACCGGATTTGACCAAAAAATATTATTTATTTTTTTATTAAAAGTTGAAAAAAGTGAAAAAATTGACTCTTATACTCTAATTATAAGAGTAGAATTGGTCTTATACATCAGTTATGAGAGTTTGACCGGATTTGACCAAAAAATGTTATTCATTTTTTTTATTAAAAGTTGGAAAATGTGAAAAAAATGAGTCTTATACTCTAATTATAAGAGTAGAGCATGTCTTATACGTCAGTTATGAGAGTTTGACCGGATTTGACCAAAAAATGTTATTCATTTTTTTTATTAAAAGTTGGAAAATGTGAAAAAAATGAGTTTATACCTAATTATAAGAGTAGGAGCATTGTCTTATACGTCAGTTATGAGAGTTTGACCGGATTTGACCAAAAAATGTTATTCATTTTTTTTTATTAAAGTTGGAAAATGTGAAAAAAATGAGTCTTATACTCTAATTATAAGAGTAGAGCATGTCTTATACGTCAGTTATGAGAGTTTTGACCAGATTTGACCAAAAAATGTTATTCATTTTTTTATTAAAAGTTGGAAAATGTGAAAAAAAATGATTATTATATTAAATAATTTAATTCATAACAAATATGTCTTTGGTTCAATGGTTTGGTAATATTTTTCAAGCATAGGTCACATGTTCGATTCCACACTCATGCGTTGCTTTAGAATTTTCTTTTAAATTTTGGAATGGGCTGTGGGCTGGAGTGGATAGGGGCTGGACTGGATAGGGGTAGTTATGTCTTTTGAGTGTTAATGGGTGTACCTGGGATTTTGATCTAGGCATGGGTTTTTATGGGATTTTGATCTCACTCAGGGGTTCTAGGGTCCAAATCTCGTATACAAATGATTGGCGAAGGGGGAGAAGGAAAGGTGTATTTCGCTAGGATATATATCGGCTCAAATAACATTCTGGTAGCTGTGAAACTCTTGAAAGACAAGTACTCTGAGGGGTTTGAAATAGAGATCCGAACCATGTCCGAAATTCAACACCACAACATTGTATCTTTGCTCGGCTACTCTAACGAGTCCGGTCAGAAGATACTTGTTTATGAATACATGGGAAACGGAGGGCTTTCTGATTATTTGAGAAAGACAAGTCATGTTTCTTTGTCGTGGCTGCAACGACTCAACATCTGCCTCGGTGCAGCACGTGGGTTGCAACACCTTCATACTGAGACCCGTCAATATCCCAAAGGAATAATTCATCAATAATGTGAACCCAAACAATATTTTAATAGATGAAAAATGGGTAGCTAAGGTTTCTGACTTTGGGTTATTCAAGTTGTCGAAAGCTGGCCAAGAAACTTCCATGATGTGTACAAATCTTAAAGGCGCAAATGGCTATCTTACACTTGAACATATGATGTTAGGTCGGGTAACAAGGAAAACAGATGTTTATTCCTTCGGTGTTGTATTATTCCAAGTCTTATGCCGGAAATTGCCTTGGGATAGGGAGGATTATAGCTACTTCATGGATTAAAATAAGGATTTAGGAATTTGGGCCCAGGAAAATGTAGATCCTCAAATCCGAGAGGAGATACTGGGAAAATCCTTAAATTTATTCACCGGTATTATAGGGAGAAGCTTGCAAACGGACCCAGGCAAGCGACCTACTATGGATAACGTGGTGCTGGATCTAGAAAAGGCGATAATATGTCAAGAAAAGGTCCGCCAATCTTCATCTCCTTCCCGTCTCATATCTACTTATTGCTACTCCCCCCGTCCCATAAACATAGTCCTAAATGACTAATCAAACTTGAAAGGCCCTGTTTAACTTAATGAACAGATTAATTAAAACTTGAACAGCTAACTGTTTGAGGTTAGTTGTTGAGAGATAAAAATAAAAAGAAATGTGTAGCGGAATAAAAAAGAGTAAAAATGAAAGGACAAGGTGTATGTGTGTGTTAGTGTTGAGACAAGAATGTACACAGTATTTTAAAGTGGTTCAGAGGCAAAACCCTTCTCGTACGTCCACCCCCACTGTTAGAACAGTGAGACCAATTCACTATAATATTCTCTACAATTAGAGTTACAAGAATTGATAAGGCAAGTTCCGTTGAACCCCCTCTACTTAATTGACACTTCAATTAAGGTTGCTTCTTTCAAAGCGAGAAAAAGAAAAAAGGAAAATATCACAAGTGTGTTTACAAAATAGCTTGGCTGTTAGCTGGCTGTATGTGGGTTGTAACTGAGTGCAAGATGGCACAATATTTGCAGGGGTTTATGCAAATATTTAAGACTGCAAAATGAAAATGCAGTAAGGCTACAAAGGTTTTCAAATAGTGTAAAGTTGTGAAATGGGTGTGGAGGGTCACTTGACAACATGTCAGTATACTCCTATATATAAGGGAGGGCATAAAGCCGTTGGGGGACAAAGGTACAGGAGTAGCCGTTTGTGGAACCAAAGGTACAGAGGAATAAATGATTTGTCTTTGACTGAGTTGATTAAAGCATTTGTTTCTTCTTTGCAGTTTGTCAAGGAAGGGGAGAGTGTGTTCACACTTGATCAAGCTTCAATATGAGTTATTCCAATGTCTTATAATATTGGAATAATCATTCTTCAAAGATTTGATGATGTGGAGATAGCTTTTGAAGAAGGCCAATCTTAGCTGTTGAGATAGGGGAGCTTAGCTGTTGGGCTTGTAAGGCCTTAGCTGTTGAAGCTTGTTTGTATATATCATCTTGATAATTCATTTAAGGTAGAGGGAGTCTGTAATAGGTAATTCTTCAGTTTGTTGGATGTATAGATGATAGGTAGATCATGTAATAGCTTGACTGTTGAAACATGGCAGCTTAAGCTGTTGAGCTGTGTGAAGGGCTGCCTGTGCTCAGGTCTTTGTATATATCATATAATCAGTTAGGTTTGATTATTTATTTATCAAAACATATTTACTATGATTAATTGTGAGTTAAACATAGTGAGGTACTAACAATTTCCCCCTTTTTGGTAAATAAATACAGTTTTTGATTATGTAGCTGCAAGGATAAGTGCTAAGGGAATAAAATACCAATGAAGAGAAATTCTTCTTGATAATATTTCTTGGCAAACAAACTGTTAATACAAACTGATATGTATTAAAGGAAATGATTGAAAAGTAAAAATAAAAAGGATGTTCTGAACAGCTATTCAAAACTTAAGAAAAACAAACCAAAGGACCTATACTAGGCATTCTGACTTTTCTCCACAGCTTTCTTTTCTTATAGAAGGGCAGCTCTTCTCACTGGATCATTTCTTCTGTAGAACCATTCATTGTTCCAGTCAAGACCCATCATATAATTATACTGGAAGTGTTGATCTTGTCTGGCTGTCAACTGATCTTTGGTGAGGACAGGTTGATGGTAGAGAAGCCTTGGACCAATCCAAGCTTGCAATTGCTGAGGAGTCATGTTCTCATCAGATGGTGAAACCCCCATTGGGTATTCCTTGTAAAGAGAGGCAGGTCTCTTCTTGGTAACTTTGGGAGGCTTTCTAGCAGGGGGAGCTTGGAAGTAGGAGTAAATGGATGCCTGTGATGGTCTAGGAGGCAGAGGATGGCTGCTAGGAGGAGGAGGAGGGAAAGCTGTTGATGTTGGCTGTTCAGGAGAGGGATGAATTGGATTCTCACCTCTTTGAAGGATGAACTCAGATACATTGTCAAGCTTTTTAAGAATGGCAGATTTGAGTTGTTTGATGAGGGTGGCTGAGAATTGATTGAAGTCAGTGTATGTGAGATGATATGGAGGGGTGTATTTGAATGGATCAAAATTAGGAGGGAGATTTGTAAATTGTGATCTGGATTTCTTATGGAATTGAGGAGGAGGTGGAGGAAGATGTTGTGGATACACATAAGAGATTGGGAAGAGATTTTTGACAAAGAGTCCCATTATGCAGCTCTTCTTGGAAAGCAGAGTCCAAAAGATGGACTAAGCATATTGAATGCAGAGGGCATACACAAGAGAGGAAGGAGTATAGAGGCATTCCTGAAGATTGTTAGAAATGAGATGGGAGAAGACAAGTTCCCATTCAGCAAGGTTTGAAAAATTGAGAGGATTTGGAAGTTTTGGAGCAGAAAAGAGGAAGCAATATTGAGTGGTGATTCTGAACTTCTTCCACTCTTCATAAGCATGAAAGAGTTGGCCCCCAATATTCCTTGCATGAACACTCATATGGGTTTTGGTCATTTCCTAGGGATTGGTGAGATTATAAGGGTTAAGAAGAGGAGGAAGGATGGGAACAGACTTAAGCTTTTTGTGGGGTTCTTGAACAGTTGGGATAGAAAAGTCAATGTCACAATCAAGGGCCCAGAAGCTAGGAGTAGGCATGGAAGTGTCTAGATCAATTTGAGACTTGGGAGTGGATTTAGAGGTAGGGATAGCTGTTGAATCAGGCTGGGAGTAGAAGATCCACCTTGACCTTGAGATTGCCTTGCTTCTCTAATCCTCATGAAATCAAAGGCCATAAGAGCCTCATCCATAGAAAATTTACTGGAAAGATGTTCAAATAGGATTGATGTATCATCATCAGACAGATTAGATACAGACTTATCTTTGATAAATTTAATGATTTGAGGGTTGAGGATAGGAATGACAGTAGATTGATCAGAAGATATGAAAGGAGGGGATGCTGGAGTTGGAAGGGAAGAAAGAAGTTGAGTCTCAGCTGTTTGGATGAACTCATGAATAGGAGAGTTCCCCCTTGACCTGACAGGGATGTCTGGACTAGGTGAGTTCCCCCTTAAGGTTTCAACAAGAGAGATGGTTTGAGAGGTAAGATCAAGAATTCATTCAATAACAGCAACATGATCTGAACTAGAAGTCAAATTGGGAGAGGGAGGAGAGGGAGATCTCACACGTCTTCTTTTTACTATGAATTGACCAGCAGAGGAAGATGAAGAAGTTACCTTGTCAGTTGGATCAACTGACTTAGCTGCTGGGATATCCTGCTTAGCTATTGGCATAGCTTGCTCAGCTGTTGGCACAACTTGCTCAGGTGGTCCTTGACCTTGCTTGGCTTTTCTGATTTCATCAATCTGTTGTTGAAGAGACAACTGAACTCCATATTCTTCTTCATCAATCTCCATTACACCACTGGAGCTACTTGCTTTCTTAACTTCAGATTCTCCTTCACTCACTGTTGCTTCATCATCAACAAACATTTTGCTCTGAGATTTGTGAGCAGGTTTGATCACTTCAAATTCAGCAGTGGTGTTCTCATGGCTAGTGGGAGGAGTGCCTGAGTCACTTTTTGTTGATTGAAAAGAGGAACTGGATGTTGAAGATGAGGATGAGGGAGGTTCATCAATCTTCCTCTTGACTGTCCTTTTAACAGCAATGAATTTCCATCTTGTAGATGACTTAGCTGTTCCTCTGGTGGCCATTCTGGTTGCTGGAGCTTCATCAGGTCTAGGCTTAGCTGTTGGGACCCTTCTGGATGACTTAGCTGTTGAGGGTTTGGCCTTGGAGGACTTAGCTGGTCCCTCTTTAGAGCCTTTAAGAGGGATGGTCTTTTTATCAAATTTCTTGGAGGAACTGAGGGGAACTAGTTCAAGCCACCTAGTATTGAGAATGGCTGGGTGGTCTTTGAGCTTTTTAGCTAGAATTCCACTCATAAATCTGAACAGATTTGACTTAGTAGATCTCACATAAGGTTTGTGAAGATATGGGGAAGTGGCAAGGTTGAAGTTTTCAAGCATTACTTTACACCAGTTCACTTTCCTCCTAATCAGACCAAGGGCAATCTTCCATTCTGAAGAGCTTAGCTGGACCAAGGATGATTGTTTTCCACACATTCCTTTTATGACTACATCACTGAGGGTTGAATTGTTGATGGATAGGTTTTTCTTCAGAATAGGTTTGTTCTTCACAGACTCATAATCAACATCTTCTTGATTGGTGAATTGCTTGTAGAGAACACTGAATGTTGTATCTAGGTCTTTGCTTCAAATGTTGGACAGAAGGCTGGGGTGATTGGAGATGCCATAAGTGGTATGAACATCTTCAGGTTTAATGATCATTATGACATTTTGGAATACACATCGAATGGAACTATCTTTTAGCCTAGTTCCAATTCGATATACCTCAGAATAAGCATTCTCAATGATTGGATTCTGAGCAGTTAACATGTTGAGAAGGCCACCTTCAAAGAAAGCATCTTCAATGTAATATCCATGTGATTCTTCAGGAAGAGCCATTGATTTCGAAGAAAGGGCTGAGCAATAGCAAAAACATAGGATAAGGGTTTGAAGCAGAGTATTCGAATTCGAAAGATTGAATGATTTTCGAAGGGAAATTACTGTTAGGATTTTATAAAGAGGTAAAGATAATGGGAAGATCGTGGTTAAAATGGTGGGGACAATGGTTATATTTTTGAGGAGAGAGGCGACGTGGGGATTAAAGATAGCCGTTAAGGGTGAAGAGACAGTTATCCTCTTTTACTGTTCAAGGGAACAGTAAATAGAATAGAAGTAAATGATATATCATTTATTTCTAGAAATAGTGGGCGGCTATTTAAGGAAAGTAAGGTGCTAAATATAACATAACACATTACAAAATTAATATTGACCATCACATCTTAGAATTGCCACCTTTTTGTACCAATAGTACATATTTGGTAGTCAAATCAGTTTGATATTTTGGACCAAAATTAAAATTCAACAGCTAAGTCTATAATCATACTTTTATTATGAACTGTCATAAATTCCTTGTGTATATAAGGAATATGGACTTAGCTGATGAAATACGCATTAAGTTCATTCTCTTTAGTCTTAGCTGTTGGGGGCACACTTAGTTCAATTTTTGAAAATGGGAAGACTGTCATCTAAGTTTAGTCCCAAAAGATGGCTCAGACAGCTAAAAAATTAATCTTTTCAATCCCTATAGGAGAAGATACTGAGAGAGAAAGGTTTGAGAGAAAGTACAGGTCATACACTATACAGAGTGATCATCAGTTGCATGAGGAAGTTGAATAGCTTCCTCTTGATCACCCTCTTAAGTATAGGGAGATGAGAGATAGGGAGAAGAGAAAAAGAGATTGGGAGTGTGAAAGGGAAGCTTTGGAGAAGTTTGAGAGAGAGAGATTGGCACAACTGAATGAGGTTAAGGGCAAGGGAAAAGAGAAATAGGGGGAGGATAGAGGAAGTATAAAGTTGTTTGGACAGAACATGAGGGTAGGGAAAGGAGAGATCAGCAAGGCAAGTGCTGCACAATCATAAGTTCAAAGGGTTTCATTCCCTTGGAGACTTGATGGGAAAGGAGGGTTTAAAGGTCAATGAGAAGGACTTTGGAAGGATAGCTGTTGAGGGAAATCAGGTTTTGAGGCCTATTACTTTGAGGGAGCTAATGAGTCAGGAAGATATCTTAGCTGTTCAGGCCAAGAAGGTGCCTGTTGCTGAACAGCTAAGGGATTATGTCCCAGTGACAAAGGATTCGTTGTCAATAAGCATGGCAGTGCTTGAAGGAGGGGGAGATAATTTTCAGGGGGTCCAGCAGTCACCATCAACTACTCACACTCAACTGTTTAGGCAGTATCTGAGGTGTTGTAGTCCAGTTCAAGTCAAGGAGGAGAATAATGGAGGCCCTTCTTCGCATATGGCAATGATAGCTGCTGAGAGCATGAAAACCTCAGTAACCTTTAGCTTTATTTCTCCCTTGGATGATTTCCCACCCTATGATGCTGTGGAGGAGTAGTGGCCAAGAACCATGGGTCCACCTCTTCAGCATTCAGTTTCTTTCATAGGTCCTGTTATGGAGAGGCATCCAGTATGGTTGGAAAGATATTTGGGGGAAGGTCAGTCCACACCAGCTAGGGAAAATGAGGGGGGAGATATGAAGGACAAGGGGTCTGGATATTGTTGGAAACATATCTTGTAAGAAGGCAGAGAATTTTGAACAGCTAAGTTAGTTGGTTAGCTGTTGAGAGAAAACAGGTTTTTGTTGAACTTATTGTTTTGGAGCGGAATTTTGAGGAGGGAATGCTACCAAGTTCCATAGGGGTTGAGATGTTTTAAGTAGAAATATCAAGTTATATGATATAAACAGGCCATCATATGATTGTCCTTGAATAGAGATCTGTTTCGGTTAGCTGTTGAGTTACTGTAAAGCAGCTAACTATGTCCTTTTACTAGTTTAAAGTTTATGAAATACAATTTCAGTTAATCCCTTTTACTTAGGCAAGTTAATAATTCCTAACATTGATCTCAAAAGTTCAAACCTATTTTCATCCATAGCTTTAGTTAGTATGTCAGAGATATATTATCCTCAGTACCAACTTTGGCTAAGTTGATATTCCCTTTTTCAACATGATCTCTAATGAAGTGGTGTCTGACTTCAATGTGTTTGGTTTTAGAGTGTTGAACAGGGTTCTCAGTCATGGCAATTGTACTAGAATTATCACAAAATATAGGAATATTTGTGACATTCATACCAAAGTCTTGAAGTTGACTTTTTAGGTACAATATTTGGGAACAGCGGAGACCAGCTGCAACATATTCAGCCTCAGCTGTTGAGGTTGCAACTGATGTTTGCTTTTTTCTAGACCAAGATACAATTCTTGATCCAATGAATTGACATCCACCAGTTGTTGATTTTCTGTCTAGATTGCATCCCGCATAATCTGAGTCAGTAAAGCCAATTAGTGAGAATGGAGATTTATTAGGATACCACAAGCCATAATCAGGAGTTCCCTTTAAATATCTCAAGATCCTTTTAACAGTAGCAAGGTGAGATTCTTTAGGATTGGCTTGGAACCTTGTACAGAGACATACACTAAACATGATGTCTGGTCTAGATGCAGTAACATATAGGAAAGATCCTATATAGCTCCTGTATAGTGTTTGATCAACACTTTGACCATTAGTGTCAGCATGAAGTTTGGTTGTGGTAGACAGGGGTGTCTTAGCTGTTGAGGCATTCTGCATATCAAACTTCTTTACCATGTCCGTTGTGTACTTGGCTTAGTTAATGAAGATCCCATCCTTCATTTGTTTGACTTGGAGACCTAAGAAGTATGCTATTTCTCCAATCATACTCATTTCAAATTGTTTTTGCATAAGATCTCCAAATTCTTTGCAGAGGTCCTCATTTGATGATCCAAATATAATGTCATCAACATAGACCTGGATGAGTAAGGTGTCATCTCCATATTTTTTGATGAACAGGGTGTTGTCAATATGACATTTGATAAATCCTTTATTGAGAAGGAAATTAGACAAAGTGTCATACCAGGCTTTAGGTGCTTGTTTTAGGCCATACAAGGCTTTATCCAACTTGTATACATGGTCTGGGAATTTGGGATGTTCAAATCTAGGAGGTTGAGCAACAAACACTTGTTCATTAAGTACTCCATTCAAAAATGTACTCTTTACATCCATTTGGAATACTTTCAACTTTTTAAAAGATACAAAGGCTAGAAATAGTCTTATGGCTTCAAGTCTTGCTACAGGAGAAAAAGTTTCATCATAGTCTATTCCTTCTTCTTGTTTGTATCCTTGAGCTACAAGCCTTGCTTTGTTTCTCACTACAGTACCATCTTCACTCATTTTATTTCTAAATACCCATCTGGTACCTATGACAGTGTGATTTCTTGGTTTGGGAACAAGTTTCCATACTTTATTCCTTTTAAACTGTTCAAGTTATTCTTCCATAGCCTCTATCCAGTCTGCATCTTGAAGGGCTTCATGGATCTTTTTGGGTTCCATTTAAGAGATGAAGGCACTCATGAAGATATCATAGTGAGAAATGCCTTCAGGAATGGTTTCCTTTTTTATAGGAATGGAGATAACAAGGTTCTCATCATGGACAATGGGGATAGGAGTGGAGATTTGAGAAGGGATAATTTGACAGCTAACAGTTTCATCTTGGCTGTTGGGAAGAGGAAAGTTGTTGGGAGTAGGTAAGCTGTTGGGAGTGTCTTTGGGCAGAACATATGGAAGAATAGAGTTATTCTCATTTGGAGATGAGGGATTATTGGTTGTTGGTGAAGGTTCTGGAAGGTTGTCAGAGTTTCCAATACTTTCATCAAAATCACACAAGTCAGTGTTGCTTTGATCATTGTTTTCATCAAAGTCAACATGAATTTATTCTTCTACAACCAGTCTTCTTTTGTTGTAAACTCTGTAGGCCTTGCTAGTGTTGGAATAACCAAGAAAGATTCCTTCATCACTCTTGGAATCAAACTTATCAAGATTGTTCTTCCCATTGTTGTGAATGTAGCATTTGCTCCCAAATCCATGAAAGTAGGATATGGTTGGAATCTTTCCATTCTATAACTCATATGGGGTCTTCATATGATACTTGTTGATAAGAATTTTGTTCTGTACATAAACAGCAGTAGTTACAGCTTCACCCCAAAAGAACTTAGGAAGATTGTGTTCTGACAGCATTGCTCTTGCTGCTTCACAAATGGTCCTATTCTTTCTTTCTGAAACTCCATTCTGTTGAGGAGTTCTTGGAGCTGAAAAGTTGTGATCAATCCCTATTTGATTACAATAAGTGTCAACTCCAGTGTTCTTTAATTTAGTTCCATGATCAGATCTTTTCCTTTTTATAGATAAGCCTTTAAAATTCTGAACTTTGTTAAACAGCTCAGTGAGATTATGAAGAGTATCACTTTTGGGTTCAAGAAGGATGACCCAAGTGAATCTTGTGTAGTCATCAACAACTACAAGGGGATATCTCTTTCCACCTAGAGATCTAGTTCTAATGGGATCAAATAAGTCCATATGAAGGAGATCAAGAGGTTTAGTTGTGTCCAGTCTAGTTTTAGCAGAAAAGGATATCTTCTTTTGTTTTCCACATTGACAGGCTCTACATAACTTGTCTTTCTTGAAAGGAATTTTGGGAAGACCTTTGACAAGGTTAGAGATGGATAACTTGGAAATGGTTTTGAGATTTAGGTGAGCAAGTCTTTTGTGCCATAGCTAAGATATATCTGATTGGCTGTAGGATAATAGACAGTGAGCAGTAGAAGTTTGGACAACTTCAAGGTGGAGGCAGTAGAGGTTCTTCTTTCTAACTCCAGTTAAAATAACCTTGTTGTTCTTGTCTTTGACTTGGCACTGGTCCTTTGTGCAGATAACATGATAACCTTTGTCACAAATTTGACTAATGCTTATCAAATTGTGTTTAAGGCCTTCAACATAAGATACATCTGTAAAGATGATCTCCTTGGTCACTAGGTTGCCTGATCCTTTGACTCTTGCTTGAGAATTGTCACCAAATGTAACATTGGGACCATTCTTTGGTGTTAGCTGTTGGAGCCATTCCTTGTTGTAGGTCATGTATCTGCTACATCCACTATCTAAGTACCAGATTCCTTTATTGGATTCCTACAAAACATAATTAAAAATTATGGTACCCTTTATTCTTTTTGGGTCTAAAGGATTAGACTTTCTTTGGTACCCTAGCCTTGCCCTCTGATCTTCTTTTGAAGAACTGGTTAAGGGTGTTATAGTAGGACATGATTTGCATCATGTAGGGTGTCAATGTGAAGGGTTGAGGGGAGTTATATAGATGTCCATTGTTGTAAGGGTTTTGATTTCTGTAATTTGGTTGATGGAAGTGAGATTGCTGTCTGGGGTTTTGTGAGTGATATGATGATCTAGGTGAGGAGTTTTGGGACTGATAAGCATGGCTTTTCCCATTGGAATATTGCCAGTTTTGTCTAGGTTGCCTAGAGTGCCTTTGCTAACTAGCCTGTTTTGGCTGTCCAGTTTGCATTGGCTGTTCAGCTTGTCTTGACTGTTCAGCTTGTCTTGGCTGTTCAGCTTGTCTTGCCTTTCTGGCTTGTCTAGGCTTCTGTTCTTGCTTCCTTTTCAGAGATTTAATATCATCAGTGCTAGTGGAAATTTGAGAATTAGAAATTATGGGAGAATCCACTTTTAATTTACTCTCTTTTCTCCTCTGTTTATACACATTTTCCTTTATTTGAATAGGGTAAGATGGTTTCTTGATAGAAAATGTGTTGAGACTTTGTAAAATCATAGTCTCAACAGCTCTATCACCAGTTGGTGGAGTGTAGGTTTTGAGAGTGGGATTTTCAGCTCCTATTCCAGATTTGTCCTCAGGATGTCTTTGATTAAAGTGAAACATGGATAAAGCATTGCTTGACTTGTTCCAGGAATTAATTTTGCTTTTTAAGGCATTGTTTTCTTTCTTCAAGATACTCATTTCCTGTTCATTATCCTTTTGGGACTCAGAACAATCAGTCTTAGCTGTTGAGCTAAGTATGTCATTTTCAAGTTTTTGACATTTGTCCTCCAGATCCTTTTTGGTGGTTTCAAGGTTAGTATTTAGGGTTTTGAGATTTTCAATGGTTTTGATTGCTCAAGGTTTTCAGTGATGAGGGCAGCAAAGCTAGAGTCTTGTTTCTTCTTTTGAATTAAGAGGGTGCAAACTAAATTTTTAAAACCATCAATGTTAAGAGAGTTAAAGTTATGTACCTCTTTAAGTTCTTCAGCAGCAGCTAAGGCTTCAAGGTCCTCTTCATTATCTGAGTCTTCACATTCCTGTGCAACCAAACACAGTAGTGCTTCTTCTTCCTCACTATCTGAGTCAGATGAATCAATTCTTCATCACTAAACCTAGAAGAGTCAGCAAGCATGACTTGTTCTTTATTCTTGTCATTCTTAGCCTTGACACAATTATAGCAATTGCACCTAGAACTATGAATGACTTCTTTAGAATAGTTCATTCTTTTTTAGTGTTCTCTTGGTTTTTTTGGTTCTTTGCAATCAGCAGCATAGTGATCTGGTTTACCACAGTTGTAACACTCAATGCTCTTTTTAACAACTTCTTGAGTTGAGTTGGATGGTGAAGGACTGTATCTTCTGTCAAAAGCTTTCTTTTGATGTTTCATGGCATTTCTGACAGCCATAGAGATAAGACTTGGAATGTTTTCTTGAGAAATTGATTTTGATTCTTGTTTAGGAGTTATGTTCATCTTTTGAAGGGCATTAATTACAAGGGTGTCAATGTCCTGTTAGGAAAACTGTTTCTGGGTTTGCTCTTGAGCAACAAGGGCAAGGGTTTGAGATATGGTGGATGCTGGTTGAATTTTGATCATTCCTTCTAGTTCATATGCTTCAAGTTTACCAAAGTATTGTTCTATGGTCATACTACTCAATTCAGCTCCTTCTCTAATGGGAATGGCTACTTTCTCATACTCTTGAGGAAGATTAGAGTAGATCTTTAAGAATAGGTCCGATTGTTCAAAGGTTTTGCCATGGTCTGAAATGGCTCTTACAAGATCTTCAAATCTTGGTCTTGCAGCACTCACTTTCTCTCCAGGGTAGAATTTGAAGTTGTCTAACTGTCTTAATAAGTTATATAGATTCTGGGTTCTAACACTGGTGTGTTTAGTGAACTTGGTGTTAATTAGTTCCCATGCTGCTTTAGCACTTGGTACTTTGGCAATTTCTTGAGCTAGGGAGTCAGTGACACTTTTTTGCAGAATATTTTTTACTTTTAAGTTAGCAGTCATAAGTTGTCTTTGAGCATCAGTCCAGAGTTTAGGAGATTTGAGTTTGCTACCTCCTCCATTGACTTCAGCTTGAGTGGGAGGTTCAACTTCATTTTCTAAGACATACCATTTCCATATGCTATTAGCATCTAGATAGGTTTTGATTTTTGAGGAATAAATCTCAAAAGATCCACAATCATCAATGTGTGGAATGTCCTTTTCATTGTTTCTTCTTGGTTAAGGCATGGTGGGTAGAATGGATCTTTCACAAGTTGTTAGACTCTTTATGGTGAATCCAAGCTCTGGTACCAATTGAAAGACCCTATTTAACTTAATGAACAGATTAATTAAAACTTGAACAGCTAACTGTTTGAGGTTAGCTGTTGAGAGATAAAAATAAAAAGAAATGTGTGGCGGAATAAAAAAGAGTAAAAATGAAAGGACAAGGTGTATGTGTGTGTTAGTGTTGAGACAAAAATGTACACAGTATTTTAAAGTGGTTCAGAGGCAAAACCCTTCTCTTATGTCCACCCCCACTGTTAGAACAATGAGACCAATTCACTATAATATTCTCTACAATTAGAGTTACAAGAATTGATAAGGCAAGTTCCGTTGAACCCCCTCTACTTAATTGACACTTCAATTAAGGTTGCTTCTTTCAAAGCGAGAAAAAGAAAAAGGAAAATATCACAAGTGTGTTTACAAAATAGCTTGGCTGTTAGCTGGCTGTATGTGGGTTGTAACTGGGTGCAAGATGACACAATATTTGCAGGGGTTTATGCAAATATTTAAGACTGCAAAGTGAAAATGCAGTAAGGCTACAAAGGTTTTCAAATAGTGTAAAGTTGTGAAATGTGTGTGGAGGGTCACTTGACAACATGCCAGTATACTCCTATATATAAGGGAAAGCATAAAGCCGTTGGGGGACAAAGGTACAGGAATAGCCATTTGGGGAACCAAAGGTATAGAGGAATAAATGATTTGTCTTTGGCTGAGTTGAGTAAAGCATTTGTTTCTTCTTTGCAGTTTGTCAAGGAAGGGGAGAGTGTATTCACACTTGATCAAGCTTCAATATGAGTTATTCCAATGTCTTATAATATTGGAATAATCATTCTTCAAAGATTTGATGATGTGGAGATAGCTGTTTGAAGAAGGCCAGTCTTAGCTGTTGAGATATGGGATGAGATATGGGAGCTTAGCTATT
The DNA here is from genome assembly GCA_026119855.1 of Campanula takesimana. NCBI lineage: Eukaryota > Viridiplantae > Streptophyta > Magnoliopsida > Asterales > Campanulaceae > Campanula > Campanula takesimana. The sequence goes on along the minus strand of JAOWBW010000642.1, from coordinate 108,418 downwards.
GGGCTTGTAAGGCCTTAGCTGTTGAAGCTTGTTTGTATATATCATCTTGATAATTCATTTAAGGTAGAGGGAGTCTGTAATAGGTAGTTCTTCAGTTTGTTGGATGTATAGATGATAGGTAGATCATGTAATAGCTTGACTATTGAAACAGGGCAGCTTAGCTGTTGAGCTGTGTGAAGGGCTGCGTGTGTGAAGGGCTGCCTGTGTGAAGGGCTTTGTATATATCATATAATCAATTAGGTTTGATTATTTATTTATCAAAACATATTTACTATGATTAATTGTGAGTTAAACATAGGGAGGTACTAACAAAACTTTTCAATCTTTTTTCAGTACATTCCCATTTCCAAATTTATATTTCGTTAACCTTAATAAATGGATACTAATATCATTGATCATTTTAATGGATTAACTACTAATCATTTTAGTAAACAAAGTTAGTATTGGAAGATTACAATTTAAGACCCAATAATAGATAATAGACTAACTTAAGTCCATAAACAGCTAATTGTCTATGTAGCACACATACATATAATGACTGCTCTACTTCTAGTTGCATGTATATTATTTTGACAACCAGTGGTTGTCAAATTCGGATGACACCATTCCGCATTACAGTCCTTTATTTTTTCCCTCTTAATTATTCTGGATTCAAAAACACATTCATTAACTAATATTACTTGCTTTACCTAGCTTGGAATTGATAAAGTTTGAGGTTCCATCTCAAAACCAATTGGTTATGAGAGGAATGACCCTGAATCTTTATATAGTCAAGGCTTAGCTAGTTTATTCCCGATGTGGGATACATGCTCCAACTGAAATTGTGTTATGGCAGCTGATTAGTTATGTTTGTGTCCCATGTCATGTTTACTAATCTGTTAAGATGTGGAATCTACAATTGTAACGACCCAAACTTTCACATAATAAATATAATCCATAAATCATGGGAAATTCCAAACGTCAACATAAATTCAAACTCAACATTAACATTCAACGGCTAGTTACTCTAGCCATAATTCAAAATAATGCTGAAGCTTAACTAATATTCAAATCCCAACGGCTAGTACAACCCACTAGCTCAACATAAAATAAAATTGTGTCTTAAACTTGACATGACCTCGGACTACTCCTCCTTGCAATCCATCTAAACCCCTTAGTCTTTACCTGAGAACAATAATATAAGAAAGGGTGAGCGAACAATGCTCAGTAACTTCATACGGGATCTCTCAGGGTACTAAGAAGAGATGACCGAAAGAACGAAGCCAAACAATACTTTCAACGAAAGGCTATCATTAATTATCTTAACTGCATGTAAACAAAACACAGTTATCAAGTTTAAAGAATTATGGTCCTAGTACAAGTTCGTCAATCCCATAGTTTCATACATCACCTTTTCAGGGTGTCGAGAGACCTTACACCTCCTCACGGTGCTCCTTCTAAAGTTCGATCATGATCTTTAAGTCACTTCATAAAGCAGCATTTAAGCCTAATTCTTTTCACTCAAATTAGACTATCTTAATTAGTCTTTTTCCACTTAGACTAATTCGAGCTAAGTCCTTTTCAGTCAGACTAAGCTAACTGCACCTGTTTCAATTAGATACAGTCATATTCTACAAAGTATTCAAGGTACAAGAATAGATAATCAAATTCAATTTACTTGATACCCTATGAACAACAGGTATCATGGGTAAGATAATCAAAAGACGTTATATCAACATCGGAGTTTAAATGCTACTGACCATTAGTAGCTACACTTTGAAAGAATTTATGAGGATCCTACATGAAAGGATGAATCTCAAATACATAAGGAACGTAATCCCTTACATTGGGTTGCGTTATTCCTCTTGGCGATCCTTGCGCACGAATCTACAATCATGCATAAAATACTTCTTAGGACAAGTAATACTATTTACTTCCGTCCCCAAAATACTTTTCTTTTACTTTCTTAACCTTACGAGTTTATCTTCTTAAACCCCTTTTAAGGTTGATATTCAATCTAGGGTTTGTTTTACCCATTATTTGCATTCCTAAAATACCCTTTTTAGTTTACCAAAATACCCCTAGGGCTTCATTAATTCTATTCCCAAATAATATGTTTTAGGGTTCCATTATATCCCCAAAAACACTATTCACAGATTACTATTCATAGCACCCAACACACACTGATTTCACCTTCAAAACACACACACACACACGCATAACACACACACGCAGTAAACAAAAAAACACACATTGTTTTCACCATCAAAACACACACACACACACCTAATACATGCACACAGTAACACAAAACACACACACACACCTCACGCACAGTACACACACACTTCATCTTCCTCCTTAACTCAATTTTACAAACCCTAATTCAATAATCTAGCCTTAGGGTTCATCAATTCATGAAGAAGAACTAAAGGGTTTAGGGTTTACCTTAGTTGATTTTCTTGTTCTTCCTTTTTCCTCTCTTGCCGAACTCTTTCTCTCTCTCTGCGATTCTGACGTGCGGCGCCTCTCTCTCTCTCCCGATCTCTTCTTTTCTCTTTTGCGAGTAAAAATAATAAATCTAGGGATTTAGGGAGTATTTATGCTTAAGGGTTTTAATTTCCTAACTTAAAAAGGTTTCCCAATCATTATTGGGTTTTGAAACTACACGGGCCCAAAGCTTAACCCAACTCTTACTCTTAATTAATTAAGCCCAAACATAATAAAAGAGTTTCACACAATCAAAAATATTAATGGCCCAATGCCGGATATTACATTATTTCCTCTTTAAAAGAGTTTGGTCTACCAAACTAAACGTACCTTAATCAGAAAATAGCGCGGGGTATGCCTCTCGCATCTCGCTCTCGAGCTCCCACGTAGCTTCCCTTCCTGTATGGTTGCTCCATTGCACCTTCACATACGGAATTACTCTCTTCCTCAAGGTTTGATCCTTCCGATCTACAATCTTTATGGGTTCTTCGTCGTAACTCAAATCGGCACGGACTCTTAGTTGCTTATACTCGATTACATGACTTGGATCGGAAATGTACTTTCTTAGCATCGACACATGAAACACGTCGTGCACTCCCGCTAACACCGGTGGTAAAGCTAACTTGTAAGCCACCGTCCCAACTTGCTCTAGAATCTCGAACGGTCCCACATATCTCGGGCTTAGCTTCCCTCGAATTCCGAACCTCATAACTCCTTTAGTTGGCGAAACCTTCAAGAATACATGGTCACCTAATTGAAATTCCAAATCTAACGCAGGAGCTGGAAAGTCAGTAATTGAAGAGGCTGAATATGGTGACTGTCCAGATTTCATCCGAACTCAGCTGCAAGTATGTACCTATTGGGAAGTCCAAAAATTATGTGTGACCTACCGTTTGAAAGCTCTGTGAGTCTAGTTTCTGGAACATTTTTCGGTTCATTGATTGCATTTTTCTACAAAGAGTTATGTCAGTTTTAGTAAGGGGTGGTCTAAAGGGCAGATTCATCCGAATTTTGTCCAAGTCTTTTAGTTTTTGATTCATCCCTTATCCTATCCTCAAATAATTAATGTTTAGTTCATTCCCTTAGTATTTTTATGTTTCCTAAGCTTGGAGGGTTGTTCCAAGTGTCCTATAAATACCCTATATCATGTCTTTGTGGGGAAGTTCATGTTTAAGTTTATTCATCAATAAAAGTTCAGCTTTAAGCTAGCTTTTGTGTGTTCTGTATCTCATTGGTTTCTTCTGAATCATTTGAGTGGTAAACCCCCTTTACAACCCTGTATCTCATGGGAGGATTCCTTCGAGTGGTGAGTTGTTTTGCCCTGTATCTCCAAGGTCGATACATTGGAGTGGTGAGCATCTTATCAATATTCTTATCTTTTCCTCAAGAAATGCCAACGGGTCTTCCACCAATGAGAGATATTCAGAATTGTATCGATTTCGTTCCAGGAGCAGCGATTCCTAACTAAGCAGCCTATAGGATGAGTCCGAAGGAGTATGAAGAGCTACAACAAGTTGAGGAGTTGTTAGCTAAGGGTTTCTTGAGGGAAAGCAAAAGTCCTTGTGCTGTCCCGGCCCTTCTTGTTGTTAGGATTGGAGTCCTAAACTACGAGGAAGAAAAGGAGTCTAAGTCAGGAGAGTTGGTGGAGATCAAGAAGGATTCAAACCGGAGGAGAATTCCTGGGCGGAGAAGCAGGCGGACGCCTGGTCCATACCAGGCGGGCGCCTGGTCCATACCAGGCGGGCGCCCGGTCTCAACAGCGGGAATCAGTTTCTGGAATAAGGAGTGAGCGGGCGCCTGGTGGCCTACAGGCGGGCGCCTGGTATGTCGGCCAGAAATTGTTTGTTTCCTATTTTGATGCAATCTCTACCAAATCGACCTAGGGCTTCCTTGTACTGCTATATAAGCATAGATACGACCTAGAACACATTGTAGCAACATATTAGAAGGTGTCTAATAATATATTAACTTGGCAATTGCCCCCGGACGTAGTTCATATGTTGAACGAACCGGGTAAACAATTCTTGTGTTCTTGTGTGTGTGATTCTCTCATAATTGTGCTTGTGGGTTTATTGTGTTCTTTAGATTCCAACGGGGTACCACTAAATTCCCAACAACTGGTATCAAGAGCTTTGGTTAGGAGGATTCAAAGTTTCATCAGTTGATTAATTTTGAATCACGTTCTTGGGGACTTTGTGAAGCAATCAAGATGAAGAACTCAATCGAGAAATTCAACGGTGTGAATTTCACGTTTTGGAGGACAAGGGTTGAAGATTACCTTTATTGTAAGGATCTTCATAAACCCTTAGGTGTGAAACCCGAAGACATGTCAAAAGGGGATTGGGAGATGTTAGATCGGAAGGCGTTAGGAGCGGTGAGGAGCGCTCTAACCGACGACGTTGCACGGAATGCGACGGAGGCCAAGACAACGGTGGGGTTGCTACAGATGCTGTCAGACATGTATGAGAAGCCTTCGAATATCAATAAGGTGCATTTGATAAAGAGGTTTGCGAATACGAAGATGTCGGAGGGGCAGACAGCAGCAACTCATATCGGCAGTTTCAAAGGTATGGTGGACCAATTGAAAAGTGTTGATATTACTTTCTCCGATGAAGTGTTAGTATGTTTTCTACTAAAATCATTGCCTGATAGTTGGGAGTTAACTGTCACAACGATCAGTACGTGGAAAACACCATTAGTGTATACGGAGGTTCGAGATCTCATCCTTCAAGAGGAGTTGAGAAGGAAAGAGAAAAGGGGAGAATCTTCCGCAGATGGGGCTGCACTTAGGGTGGAGAGAAATAGGGGAAGGGGAGGACCGAAAATGGGGAAAAAACCGGTCAAGTGCTACAATTGTGGCACGATGGGTCATATCAGTTATGACTGTCCGGAGAAGGATGGTGATGCACACGTGGTGGATGATGGGGATGTATTAATCCTAGGAGAGGAGCAGTCAGGTGAAGATTGGGTGTTGAATTCTGGAGCTTCTTGTCATGCTAGTGGGGATGCAAAAACAATGGAGCGGTATAAAACTGGAGATTTTGGGGTTGTCTATCTTGGTGATGATCAACCATTGAAGATCAAAGGTAAGGGGGATGTGATGATGAAGACAACTAACGGGCTGTTGTACAATTACACGATGTGATGCATGTTCCGGACTTGAGGAGGAGAGTGATTTCCGTTGGACAACTTGATAGTGAAGGATATGGGGTAACATTCATGGGTGGGTCTTGGGAAATTACAAAAGGAGCTAAAGTGATAGCTCATGGGGTCAAGGAGAAGATGTTGTACTCTACCTACAATGTCGATGTTCGCTCCGGTGGGAGCAAGAGGCGAAAGAACCGGCCTATTGGTGTGGAAATGAGAGACATCAAGAAACGGTATGTTAGGGGGGAGAAGGACACAAAGTTGATCAACGCGGTGTGGAAGTCCAAGTGCCCTAACAGAGAGCGTGTTCAAACCAAGAAAAGACGATGCAAGAAACAAGGTGTGTCCAAGTTTCAAGGGGAAGCATTGCAAAGAACGTGGGTCTGGAGGGAGAAGGCGAAGTTAGACTTGCGGAGAGAAATCAAGGTAGAAGCTGATTTGGGAGGCAAGAACTATCTAACACGGAGAGGTTGAAACGTCGCTTGGTTTCAACTCGCCTTAGTACTTGAGCGGGAGGCTCGGTAATGTCAAGTCAATATGGGAGTAAAATGTGTTCGAAGGTGTTAACTCCGTGGTGGGAGTTGTGGGTGTTTCTGTGCTTACTAGTTTAGTCTCCGATGGGAGATTGTTAGGATTGGAGTCCTAAACTATGAGGAAGAAAAGGAGTCTAAGTCGGGGGAGTTGGTGGAGATCAAGAAGGATTCAAACCGGAGGAGAATTCCTGGGCGGAGAAGCAGGCGGGCGCCTGGTCCATACCAGGCGGGCGCCCGGTCTCAACAGCGGGAATCAATTTTTGGAATAAGGAGTGAGCGGGCGCCTGGTGGCCTATAGGCGGGTGCCTGGTATGTCGGCCAGAAATTGTTTGTTTCCTATTTTGATGCAATCTCTACCAAATCGACCTAGGGCTTCCTTGTACTGCTATATAAGCATAGATACGACCTAAAACACATTGTAGCAACATATTAGAAGGTGTCTAATAATATATTGACTTGGCAATTGCCCCCGGACGTAGTTCATGTATTGAACGAACCGGGTAAACAATTATTGTGTTCTTGTGTGTGTGATTCTCTCATAATTGTGCTTGTGGGTTTATTGTGTTCTTTAAATTGCAACGGGGTACCACTAAATTCCCAACACTTGTGCCTAATAGTGATGGGTCATGGCGGGTGTGTATTGATAGTAGAGATGTTAGTATGGACTTCGTTGTGGGGCTGCCAAGAACACAGCGAAACAAAGATTCTGTTAGGGTGGTTGTTGACCGGTTTTCAAAGATGGCTCATTTTGTGGCTTGTAGCAAGAGTATAGATGCTTCCCATGTTGCTGATCTTTATTTTCGAGAAATTGTGAGGTTACATGGCATTCCTTTGACAATCACTTCAGATCGGGACTCTAAATTTATGAGTCATTTTTGACGAGCTTTGTGGAGGAAACTTGGCACGCAACTGCAATTTAGCACTACAGCTCATCCCCAGACCGATGGACAGACCGGGGTTGTCAATAGAAGCTTGGGAACTATGCTAAGGAGTTTTGTCGGAAAGAACATTCGAAAGTGGGATATGTTGCTACCGCAGATTGAGTTTGCTTACAATCACTCTGTGAATCAATCAGTTGGTTGCAGTCCATTTGAAGTTGTGTATGGACATAATTTGGTTAGCCCATTAGAGTTATCCCCATTGCCTGTTACTAATTCTTTTAGTGGTGATGCAAGTGAAAGGGCCACTTAGATCAAGAAGTTACATGCCCAGGTTCGGGAACATATCAAGAAACAGAATGAGCGATACTCCAAGCAAGCTAATAAGCACCGTAAATATGCTGAGTTTAAAGAAGGAGATCTAGTATGGGTGCGTCTGAGAAAAGAGAGGTTTCCTCAAGGTCCTTACGCCAAGTTAAAGCCAAGAGCAGCTGGTCCATTTAAAGTGTTGAGGAAAATAGGAGAGAATGCGTACAAGGTTGATGTTCTAGCAGAGTACAAAGTCTCTAACACTTTCAATGTGTCCGACCTTGCACCTTTTCATGGAGACAACGATGTTATGGACTCGAGGACGAGTCTTCTTCAACCAGGGGAGTTTGACGCAGGAGCTGGAAAGTCAGTAATTGAAGAGGCTGAATATGGTGACTGTCCAGATTTCACCCGAACTCAGCTGCAAGTCTGTACCGATTGGGAAGTCCAAAAATTATGTGTGACCTACCGTTGGAAATCTCTGTGAGTCTAGTTTCTGGAACATTTTTCGGTTCATTGATTGCATTTTTCTACAAAGAGTTATGTCAGTTTTAGTAAGGGGTGGTCTAAAGGGCAGATTCATCCGAATTTTGTCCAAGTCTTTTAGTTTCAAGAGTCTTTTGATTCATCCCTTATCTTATCCTCAAATAATTAATGTTTAGTTCATTCCCTTAGTATTTTGATGTTTCTTAAGCTTGGAGGGTTGTTCCAAGTGTCCTATAAATACCCTATATCATGTCTTTGTGGGGCAGTTCATGTTTAAGTTTATTCATCAATAAAAGTTCAGCTTTAAGCTAGCTTTTGTGTGTTCTGTATCTCATTAGTTTCTTCTGAATCATTTGAGTGGTGAACCCCCTTTACAACCCTGTATCTCGTGGGAGGATTCCTTCGAGTGGTGAGTTGTTTTGCCCTGTATCTCCAAGGTCGATACATTGGAGTGGTGAGCATCTTATCAATATTCTTATTTTCTTTCCGCTGTGAGTATTCCCCGTATCAAAATCGCACCTTCGGTGATCCGCATACGACTTCTGTCGACTTTGAGCGGTCAACAGCCACTTTCTAATTTGATGAACCTTATCGGCGGTCACTTGAACAAGTTCCGGTCCAGTTAACTTTCTCTCACCAACCTCATCCCAACAAGTAGGTGATCTACACTTCCTCCCATACAATGCCTCGTACGGTGCCATTCCAATACTAGCATGAAAACTATTGTTGTATGCGAATTCTACTAGCGTCAAATGCTCATCCCATGTTCCTTGCCAATCCAATGACGTAGCTCTCAACATATCTTCTAAGGTTTGGATAGTCCTCTCCGACTGCCCATCAGTTTGCGGGTGAAAAGCTGTACTCATTGCCAACTCTGTACCCAATGCTTGTTGTAAACTCTTCCAGAATTTTGATGTAAACCTCACATCCCTATCGGACACTATCGAAACTGGTATCCCATGAAGTCTCACAATCTCATCAATATATAACTTGGCCAACTTCTCCAACGAATCATTCAACTTAATCGCTAGAAAATGAGCCGACTTTGTAAGTCTATTTACGATAACCCAAATTGCATTGTATCCCTTCAAGGTCCTTGGTAGTCCTACCACCAAATCCATAGCTATATGCTCCCACTTCTATTCTGGAATAGGTAATGACTGTAATAACCCTGCCGGTCTCTGGTGTTCACTTTTCACTTGTTGACACACCAAACACTTTGACACAAACTCGGCTACATCTCCCTTCATATTGTTCCACCAGAACGTCTCCTTTAAGTTTCTATACATCTTCGCACTTCCAGGATGTACGGAAAATCTCGAACAATGAGCTTCCTTTACGATTTCCCTCTTAATATCCTCATTGTCTGGCACACATATCCTAGATTGGTACCTCATGATCCCATCTTCTCCCACACGAAAGTCTTTTGCCTTCCCTTTAGCGATACTCTTATGTACTTTCATCACTTCTTCATCAACTCCTTGTGCTTCTTTAATCCTATCCATTAGTGTTGGCTGCACACTTATTTGCGCCAAATAACCTTTAACTTATACTTCCATGCTAGAAATCTCAATGCGGTTCCACACACATTCCTCCTTAGAAATTAATGTCGCTAGTGTTTCACGGTTCTTCCTACTCAATGCATCCACCACCTTATTAGCCTTTCCAGGGTGGTACAAAATCATACAACCATAATCCTTCAATAGCTCCAACCACCTTCTTTGTCTCATATTAAGCTCTTTCTGGGTAAATATGTACTTAAGACTCTTGTGATCAGTGTAAATCTGACATGTCACCCCTTCAAAGCAAACACCACTGCAGCTAACTCTAGATCATGGGTTGGATAGTTCTTCTCATGGTTCTTTAATTGCCTACATGCGTCTGCTATAACCTTATCGTTCTGCATCAACACACAACCTAGTCCTTTTAGCGAAGCATCACTATAAATCACAAATCCATCTGTTCCCAACGGTAATGCAAGAACCGGTGCAGATACCAATCGTCAATTCAATTCTTCAAAACTTTCCTCACATTCCTCGGTCCACACAATTTTGGCCCCTTTCTGAGTTAACTTCGTCAACGGCACTGACAACTTTGAGAAACCTTCTATGAATCTCCTATAGTAGCCGGCTAGACCCAAGAAACTCCTTATCTCACTTACTGAAGTAGGTCTTTCCCAATTCACAATAGCTTCTATCTTTGTCAGATCTACGGCAATCCCATCCCTTGACACTACATGCCCTAAGAATGCCACCTTCTCCAACCAAAATTCACATTTCTTGAACTTAGCATATAACTTTTGCCCTCTTAAGATTTGCAGCACTAACTTCAAATGCTCCTCATGTTATTCCTTAGTTTTTGAATATACCAAAATGTCATCAATGAACACAATCACGCACTTGTCTAAGAGCTCTTGAAATATTCTATTCATAAGCTCCATAAATGCTGCCAGTGCGTTAGTCAACCCAAACGGCATCACTACAAACTCATAATGACCATACCTTATTCTAAAGGCCGTCTTTGCTATGTCATCCTTCTTTACTCTTAGTTGATGATAACCAGACCTCAAGTCTATCTTCGAAAAATAGCACGCTCCGCGAAGCTGGTCAAACAAGTCGTCTATTCTAGGAAATGGGTATTGGTTCCTTACCGTTACACGGTTCAATTCACGATAGTCGATACACAACCTCATCGACCCATCCTTCTTCTTCACAAATAATACCGGTGCACCCCACGGCGATACACTCGGCCTAATCAACCCCTTATCCAATAACTCTTGCAGTTGCTCCTTCAATTCTTTCAATTCCGACGGAGCCATTCTATAAGGTGCCTTTGATATTGGTGTAGTCTCTGGTACCAAATCGATCAAAAATTCTACTTCCCTTTCAGGCGGTATCCCTGGTAAATCCTCCGGAAATACATCCTTGAAATCCTTAATCACCGAAAGCATTTCTATAGTTACTTCTTTCTGATCTGTAGTACTCACATAGGCCAGAAATCCTCCACACCCTTTTCTTAGTAGTCTATGAGCTTTCATCACCAATTTAATGTTCGATCGGGTCTTAGGTTTTGTTCCTCAAAAACAATATTTTTCTCCAGATGACAACATGAAATAGACTTCCTTCTTAAAGAAATCTACATGGGCATGGTATGCAGCTAACTAGTCCATTCCTAAGATCACCTCAAACTCATCAATCTCCAAGCTAATGAGGTCAACTTCGAATTCTTTTCCGCCCAATTCCAAGGGACAATTCCTATATACTGACGTAATAGAGATCGAATCTTTAGTTAGAGTATTTACTACTAGAGAATTCTCTAATGCCTCGGGAATCAATTTCATCTTCTTAGCTAAGCAAGTACTTATCACAGAATGCATAGCACCAGTATCAATCAATGCACGAACATTACGAGAATATAATTGGATCGTACCTGCCACGAGATCATTAGTGGCTCGAGCATCCTTAGCTGTCATGGTGAATATGCGTCCATTACCTCCTCTATTTCCCTTATTGTTATTCCTTGCTCCTTGAGCTCTGGCATCCTTCTTGGGTTCTGGGCATTTCCATTGAGGATGTGCCACCTTGTCGCAGTTGAAACACTTCTTTTCCTTATAATACCAACATTCTTCAGTCTTGTGCTTTCCATCACATACTTGGCATTTCTCATTGGAACCTTGCCCTTGAGTATCACCCTTCTTACCATCCTTACGGCTTCCTTGACCTTTATTCGGGTACTTATTTGTAGCATTATCCTTCTCACGATCATCGGCAGCCTTACGCTTATTGCCTTCATCACGATTCCAATTCCCTTTGGTTGGCTCTTTCTCAGTGGATTTCTTTTTCTCCTCTCGCTTACTGCGATAATTATCTGCTTCCTTCTCCTCTATCCTTGCCCTATCCAACACTTGATCATAGGTTGTAGCATTAATGGAGTGATTCTATATCGGATCTGATCGCTCGAACCAGATTCAAATTTTCGAGCCTTTTGAGCCTCATTATCAAAGAATGTTGGGGCAAATTCCAGCAGCTCGGTGAACTTCTCACATTACTCATCCCCTATGGAACTTCCTTGTGTCAACATCATAGATTCTGCCACGCTGGCATTCCGAACACTCATCGGATAGTATCATACTCTTTATTAGTATCGCGACAAGACGCTATTACTCACGTCAACGCAAGCATTACTACTATGCTTAATACTTTCACATAAAAAGGCCGTCCCCAAAAGACGTAACTTTTACAAAAGATCGGTTTTCTAGATCTCTGGTCGATTCAATAGACCGATTATATACAGGGAAGTCATTTCACTAGACTTTACTTCTTAATCATAGGTCGATTCACTAGACCTACTTTTATTCACACTTGGCTGTCTCACTAAGCCAATTACTCTTATACTTAACCATTTCAATAGGTCATTTTATTCTTGTTTCGATCATTTTAATAGACCAAAACTAATTTCACTTGGCCGATTCAATAAGCCGATTAATACTTTCATTGGTCGTTCCAATAGACCATTATCACTTCCATTGGTCGTTTTAATAGACCATTATTTCCTTAGTAAGTCGTTTCACTAGACTTGGACTTAAATTCATAGGTCGATTTACTAGACCCACTATCGTTTACACTTGGCCGATTCAATAGGCCATTTATACTCGTGGTCTTTTCACTTGACCAATACTTCCTTGTTCTAAAAAGCTCACACGTTCTAAACTTAAGAACAAAAACAATTAACAAGCCATTTGCTTAAATAAATCATAACTTTTATTACGAGGATCTTCTTGGAATACAAGTCAACAAAATTCTAGTATTTTTCTCTAAACTAGAAATAACTATCATTACTATAGATAGAAATAACTCTATGTTCCACTTTTCAATCATGGAACATCACTTTCCTAGGCCTTCCCCCAGGCCTTCTACTTGGCACCTTTGGAGCCTTCTTAGATCTTCTTGGTCTTCCTCTGGACCTACGAACCGGTACCATTGGCAGTCATCATCATCAATTTCAATTGGATTAGCTTTATTGCCTTCAAGGTTGATATCTACTTCCTCGATTTCACCATCAGCTACTAATTCTTCCTCATTTGGTGCTTCATTACCTATAAGTGTGGTCGGTTTAAGCTCTCTAGCCTTTTCTTCCTTGAACTTTTTCAGTTCATAATACTATTGATAGGTGTGAGAGCCCGCGCCCGTACCCGCGTAGGGATCCGTGCTAAACACGGCTGGAATCCGCTCGGTTTCTCATAATGGTTACCCTACTTTGGTTTTGAAAAGAAGAGTCGCCACTGTGAGAGCCCGCGCGGATTCCAGCCGTGTTTAGCACGGATCCCTACGCGGGTACGGGCGCGGGCTCTCACAGTGGCGACTCTGCTGGGGATTTTTTTTCAAAAGTGGGCTAGACTCAAATGCTTGTTTTCCGCCATTATTTGCTTTTGCCTTGTATATACATGTCCTAACTTTGTTTTGCAGGTTTTTACCTTCTCTTTTGTTTGTGTAAATAAAAAGAAAACAAAAACAAAAAAAATACGTGCTTTTCTTTCTTTTCTCAAAAAATCATTTTTCAAAAAAATAGAGACCTCACACACATGTGCACGTTTTCGAACTTGCGACTTAGCAACCGTACAAACCTTAGGGGGTGCAGCCAGGTGAGTGAAGGGGGGTCACCGATCCTCCGATAGGGCTCCCGGTTGACATTCTCGCCCCAAAGCGCGGCTACTAGTCGTCGCTGCGGGTGTAAGCACATGCAAGCCATCCATCAAAAGCCTCGATGTCCGAATTTTCAAAATGACATGTCCTCGACTTTAAGCTGGTTTTTGTCTAATAATTTCTCTTCAACCCTATGCATTCCTAAAAGGTTATAAACAACCTAAAGTGTGGATATTTTGGAACGATTGGGTTGACCCGAAATTATCAAGACCTTCACATAGACCGTAACTCGAATGGTGGATCCCAGAAAGAGTATAGGCCCTTCGCTAGGGGCTTCGGACGGCCATTAGTACAGGTGAAAAACGTTGGTCCTATACTTTGGAGACGGTATCCACTGTTCCAGGATTTAATCATCGAACGTGTCAAAACAAAGCACAGTGCTTGTCCGGCTTCTTAGGTTTTTGTGCGTTGCTTGCGCTTCAACCTTTCTAAAAAATGATTTTGTTCCTTATACTTTTCTTCTCTTTGTGCTTTACTCTTGTACATAAAAGAAAGCCCATTTCAAAAATTTAAAACATTCTTTTTCCAATCCATTTTTGTAGAGGGAGAATCTCACTTCGTTTTCTAGCGCGATATTCAAGGTCAGTTCCAGATATCACTTTGATCAAGGTCTACTCCGGGTTCTTTCATCAAGCATGGCCAATAACGGACAAAAATCTGGAAATGGAACTAGGGGCTCACTCAACTTTGAGCCAAGGGATGCGATGAAACAATTGTTGGAGAGGCAATTGGAAGCCCAAACAAAGTACATGAAGAGTATTCCCCAGGAACACCGAGAGGAAATGCTAGACTATGAGAGGCTCAAAGACCCCGAATCATATGTTGTCCCGGGCATTATGCCGCCCCCAGTTCAGTCACAAGAAATGGTTCCAACATTCACGAATGCCTCTTTTCAACAAGTACCATATGCTTACCCAGATTCAACTCAAAACACTGTACCAACTTTTACTTCCTTTATCGAGATGATGCAATATGTAGGGGTCGGGACAAATTTCTCATATCATGGGTTTGGAAAAGGGAAAGCTCCATTTGGGTCTGATGTTTCTGTAAATGAATTTGAGTGTGAAATGAGACCGTTGTTTTCCAAATTCCGTAATCAGAACCTGTCTTCAAGAAATACTTCTAGTGATCAAGTGTCTGTTCCATGGAAAATGAAGATCGGTTCAAGGAGCTTCATTCCCTATGATAGGCACTTTGACGAACTGGATGCTCCTATGTCTGTGGTCTTTAATGACCTCGTGGATCAAGGTGTGATGAAACCAATTGAAGGATACAAGCCACCAGCCAAGCTATGGGATCCTACTTCCTACTGCCAGTATCACCAATCGATTGGCCATGACACTGATAACTGCTTCTACCTCCGACATGCTATCCAAAGCCTCATTGATGAGGAGGTTATCAAGAAACCCACTGTTGCCGCAAACAGGTCATTTGATGAACTTGGTGCGCCGATGGCTAAGATCCTGCGTGTTCTAATGAGTCACGGACTCATAAAACCCTTAGAGAAGTACCGATCCCCCCAGCCATTACCTAAAGGTTGGAATCCTCTCGAGTCCTGCCAGTACCACCGATGGCTAGGACATGCCACTGACTCATGCTGGTCTCTCAAAAATGCAATTCAGGACCTCATCGACAGCGGGGTGATTGAGAAGTCCCAAGCTTGACTTCAATACAAGAATGGTTATCCTATGGGCTCACCGAGCCCCAAGGAAGGAGTTGTCTTTTGTTTGATGATGACCGCAGTTTATCGACTCGAGAAAATGTTTTGCTAATGATGGAAGTTTGTCGACCCGAGGGATTATGTCTCATTTTGCTGTGAATAGGGCACACCGCCCAACTCTAATCCCTTTTGCTTTCGGGCCCGTCCTAAAATGCGCTCACATTTCTTTTGCTTTCCAAATCCATGCTTGCGTGTCATCTTTTCTGTAATATATTTATTTGCTTGCTTGTCTTGTAAATACGTTTTCAGTCGATGAACTCGCGTTATAATCAAGTGCCTTCATAATCACATATTTTGTAAATTTGGTCCCACAAATGATTAATCTCACTTAATTAAAAGGAAACGATAATAAACGGGACTAATTTTAGATTGCGATTAATTGAGATGAGAACTAGGGTCGAGAGTGCTCAACGGGATTCACAAACGAAGGCAACCAACGAAGTTCACGAAGGCGATCGACAAAGTCATCCGACGAACGAAGATTTCAGGATGCAATCAAGGGCATAATCAAAGAGGCCAATCAAATGGTAAAGGCCGAAGATTATCACAGTCATGCCAACGCAAGTGTCGGCGATTTTCCTTTAATGTATGATGCATTGTAAATTCTCGCATATTGTATGTTTACGTTTTTGTAAAAATTGTTGTATTCCGCGCGCTATGATGTTTCTTCTTGAGTGCAAAAAAAAAAAAAAAAAAAAAAAAAAAATTGAAAGAGAAAAAAAAAGGGGAGGTCAAAAAAAAAAAAAAAAATCGAAAGAGAGCAAAAAAGGGGAGGTCGAAAAAAAAAAAAAAAAAAAAGGGAAGAAGAAGCATTATTCACTTATTTTGGTACATATTCCATTTGCTTTATTGTTTAAATCAATTGTTTTAGAAAGGATATCGCGACACTTCAAGTTTATGTGTATGCCTTCAACGATGGCAAATGGCATTTCATTCTGAAGACTTCATCGCTCGTATCAAAGTCAAGACAGGGACCGAGGGTCAGACCATTTCATGTGACACAGTTTCAAGGAGCCCCGCGCATGCGAAGCCAATCTGCACTAAGGAGATCTCGCTCCATCAACTTTGGGCAAAGCACCATCAACGACGACAACGGGTGCCTTTTGTTGGAGACCAACGTGCTCTACCAATTCCTTACACTGAGGGAGCCCAAGAACCAAAAAATCGTGCAGCCACCAATGGTGTGATCAATATCAAGAAAAGGAGACAACGAAGACGACATGGAGAGCACCGCGCATATGAGGCTAATCTAAATTGAAGAAGATCTCGATCTCTCGAATTTGGGCAAGCACCATCAACGACGACAACTGGTGTCTTTTGTTGGAGACCAACATGCTCTGCCAAACCCTTACACTGAGGGAGCCCAGCGGCCAAAGGTCATACAGCCTCTAATCAATCTCAAAAGTGCGACAACGACGACAAGGACCTCCCACCCATGAGGTCAACAGGAGGTGCTAATTACAATTGTTGGACGATGTTCTCATCTCGATTTGTCACGGTCTAATTTGAGTCCAAATAAATCTTTTCTAAAAATAGAAATTAACTTTTTGATTTTGAAGCACTTTACCATTAATGCGAATTCTAATCTTGAGTCATTGATTTCAAAATGTGAGCAATTTCCTCGAGTCTAGGGGCTTCCCCCTACTCTCGTCTTTCCGTCAATTTTTCCTGCGCAAACACGATGTCAAGGATCTCACGGGATCTTTCTTTGCTTTCCCAAAACACTGGCCTTGTGCCTTCCTCTTCCAATTCCTGTAATTTGTCACAACAAGGGAGACGAAGGAATGTGATTCTCTGACTCTCAAAATCCAAAATCGGGAAGTATGCTCAAATGAATGAATGTGAACTGGGGCTGCGCGTCAGGATTCAGAAATGATAGATGGGTTCCCCGTTAATGCAAAACGTCTCAGGGGTAGAACAACTCTCACAGATAGTTGGTCCATTGAAGTTTCAACATCAACAATCATCAGAATTTGTGAGACAACCGTCACAGATGGTTAGGTCCGTTTCAAGAGAATCATCGGAGGGAAGTTTCTCAGATTAGTAGTTTGGGCCACAGGTCACAAAGCTCAATCGCCGGCAATACTGGGGGCTGTGTATAATTGGTTAATTCTTGAAGACATTTGAGTTCCACCATCAAAGCGTCGGATGCAAATATGACTATCACATTGTGTGAGTTACTCCCAGCAGTGGAACATCAAATCTATAACAACTCTCAACGACAGTTAGGTCCCGAAGCAGTATGAGTATCAAGGCATGAATCTGCCTCAAACCGATGAACAGTACAAAAATCACCATGGGATAGCAGTAGGGGCTTCATAACTTATGACCGCTTTTACAAACAGCGAGGTCCTCAGAAAATGAGTCGTCAAATGTGGGACTGATCCTTGACAAAGTGGGGGCTTTCATGATTAAAGATCTGGGGCTGGTTCTGAAAAGGCACTGGGGCTTCTACAACCAACATATAGGGCAATTCAAAGCAATCCACCAGGAGAGACACCGTCGAGTAAACTTGATCAAATGGGTGTAGGGAATTGACCTTTCGAGTACTCGCGCTAGACATTCACTTCTACTCCACCATATATCTCACCATAACTCCCATTCCTCGCAAAGTTTTCAAAAGAAAAAGGCACAGTTCATTCCTTTCCCGATTTTCCCTCTTTGCACATGACACTTTGTTTCATTTTATAAAAAGAATGATGGCTGAAATGCAAGCAATGCACACGTGTCGAAAGAAAAAAAAAAAGAGTGTTTTCAATTCTGAAAGAAAGATGGTAAGATTTAAATTTCAAAATCATTTGCAAAGGAAATCCTCGTTTGAAGTCCTTCAATCATCAATGACAATGAGAAGTTTTTGAAGTGAAAAATGCGCGCTATGATATTGCATACTTGTGAAATTCTTTTGCAGATGTCCAAATCAAATCCCATGCAGGTACCCCATCGCAAGAAGGGTCATCTCCAACAAATCGTATTTCAAACAAATTGTGTTTTTCGAGTTTTTCACAAACTCGAACTACGTAAGGTCTGATTCCCGAAAGGGATACGTAGGCAGCTTGCTTCGGCGAGTCCGACCACAAACACATCGAAATGATGAAAAGCGAGCAGTTCTCAATGTGATATGTTCTTTATCTCTCGATCTTTTAATCATGATGATTTGGTTGCGTGTATGACACACTCTCTGCACATGAATGTCACGATATATCTGTATGCTTGTGAAAGGTCTTATGCAGGTACTCAAATCCAATCTCCGAGGCCATGTCACGTCTAAGTCCCTCAAGGAATATCTTCTTCAACATCACACCACATCTGTTCTAATCAAATTGTGTTTTTCGAGTTTTTCACAAACTCGAACTACGTAAGGTCTGATTCCCGAAAGGGATACGTAGGCAGCCTGTCACCTCAGGTCCAACCACACACGCATCAAAACGTTGCAATGGAGATCTTGGCACCGCAAGTCCGGCCACAAACGCATCGAAATGTTGAAATGGGGGAGCTTGTCACGTGAAGCCCAACTAAACACATCCAAATATTCCAAGAGCAGCTTCTCCACATCTTGTAGAAACTCGAGATGGCCTCCCGTCAAATCCAAAAGGGTCCCAACATGAAAGAATGGTAATTGGATTGTTCTCCTCAAGCCAAGGATCAAAAATCTCATCACACAACAACTCCAAGGCAAGGATTCAAGCTTCTCTCAAATGCGGCAGCGCACAACGAGCCTTCGATCATCATCAACCTGCAGCGTATCCTTGAACACTTTCATGTTATGCGTCTTCAATGTTTAATTTGTTTTGATGGCAAGAATATTGTTTCGTATTCAAAAATGTTTTCCCAAAAATCACTCTCGTTTTCAAAATCGTTTTAGGCTTGAGCCGCCTCTCAAAAGTCTCACCCTTTTCAAAAAATAGTTTTAGGCTTGAGATGCCTCTCAAAAGTCTTACCTTTTTCAAAAAAAAAAAAAAATCCTTTTAGGCTCGAGACGCTTCTCAAAAGTCTCACCCTTTCTAAAAGCGTTTTCAAAATATGTCAGGTCGGAGCCCCCCTTAAATGTCCCACCCCGTTGAACTACGTGACTGGTCTGATTCCCGAAAGGGATACGTAGGCAGCCTGTCACCTCAGGTTCGACCACACCTAATTTTAAAATGTTTGGTTACCCCCGGTCCGTTCGGCCGTCCCCCGAATTTGACCTTTTCAAAATGATTGGTTACTTCCGGTCTGTTCGGCCGTCCCCCGAATTTGACCTTTTCAAAATGTTTGGTTACCCCTGGTCTATTCGGCCGTCCCCCGAATTTGACCTTCTCAAAATGCTTGGTTACCCTGGTCTATTCGGCCGTCCCCCGAATTTGACCCCCCTCGAATGTTTGGTTACTCTCTGGTCCACTCGAGCGCTCGGGTTGGACCTCCCTCAGAACTACGCCCCGACTTGATTCCCGAAAGGGATACGTAGGCAGCTCGATAACAAGAGTCTCAGTCGCCCGTTCTCTCAATCAAATTTGTTACCTCAACCCTCGGCTCAGAGATGTATGTGATCTCACCAACCCATAAGCCGTTCACCCATTCCAATCCCCAGCAAAGAGAATTCGGTTTCTCAATGCATCCCCAGCATCCAGCCGAACTACGATTGGTCTGATTCTCGCAGGAGATACGTAGGAAACTCGGGCACCCGAGTTCGACCATATGATTGTGTTTGCTTGCTTGCTTGAGTAGAACTACGGAGGCTTGATTCCCGCAAGGGATACGTAGGAAGCCCTACTTTGGGATCAGCCGTCGAACCCTAGACGAGATCGGTTGTCTATATTGGATCGTCGAATCCCCTTTACATCACAAGTGAATTCGACGAGGGGCTCTGTAGACACCCCGATCTCGCACCCCTAAAACCAACCTTTGATTCGGTCTAAGCGCGATAATTGACCTAAAACCCCAGATTTGGCCGTTCGGGACTACCGTACGCCTTATCGGTGCATCAGATGGGAAAACCGAGTCCGAATTTGTGATCAGGACTCAAAACCGAGTAAATAGGCACATTCTAAAAAATAGCGCGCGCGGACCTCGGAGCAGGTCCTGCACCCTACAAAGCCTTTTACCGACCATTCTTTGCATTTAAAATTAATTTATGTTATTCCTTGCTTATTAAAATATTTCAGATATACCGGCATGAGCAGAAAAATATTCCGAGCAACTCTCATGTTGGGCCCGCGGACAACCGGGACACCAAAGCGCGCACGACGGACAGTTGCGGAGCGAAAAGCCGGAGCCGGAAGAAAAGTGTCTATGGCCAGCCACACACGCCAAGCACCATTATTTTCCATCCATTCCATCAAAATGGATTGGACAATGTTGACTTTTGGCTAGCCAATCAAATATGGACACATGGAAAGATGTTTCCTCTTTTTCCCAAACACTCTCAATTAATCCTAAAATTCCTATATAGGACCTTACCTTCCATGGAGGGTTTTTTATTTAATTCCCAAAAAGGTCCTCATCTTACCTATACAAAAGCCTCACTTCTCTCATTCACCTCATGACATTACAACACATTCACTCCACACATTACAACTCATTCAATATTCACATTCCCTACACCATTCTCTCCAACTTGCACACTTGTTCTTACCACCACCACTCAACCACCACAACACCACAACTCCTCCACCACTCAACCACCACAACACCACAACTCCTCCACCACATCTCCACCATTCAAACACCTCAAACAACTCACCCCAAACACTCAAGCAACAACAACAACAACAAGCAACAACAACCACCACAACAACAACAACAACAACAAGAACTTCAACTCAATCAAAACAAAAGGAAGTCTTCCCTTGGTAGACAAAGGAAGCACAACCCCACCTCTTGAGCTAGGTAAGACCTCTAGGTAAACTTTGAAACCTTAGCAATGTAAATAGTTATGTAACTTGGTTTGGGACCTAGTCAACTAATGGCTAGGTCTCCCTCATTTTTATGCTTTCATCCATGTAAAAACTCATGATATGGCCATGTAAATGATGGATCTTTGTTGTTAATATTTAAGTCATCAAGTTTGCATGCTTTCATTAAAGTCAATATGCTCATTTCTCCAAGTTATACATGCAAATTCTCATCTTTCCATGAATCTGCCCTCTTCTCCCGTTCTTATGTATATTCATGTTTAGATTAGCTTTTAGTGTAAAATAATCATTTGATAATTATCTTAACATGTTAAATAATAAATTACATGAGCTTCATAACTTGGTTTTAAGTTTTGGTCACGTTTTGAAACCCCTCTTTGTGACTTAAACAAGCAGTTTTCATACTATGTCTGAACTAATGTTTTTCATGCTCTTGGAACTCTATCTTAAAGTGGTTTCTAGGCTTAAGTCAAAGCATGAAAGTTGTTCATAATGTGTTTAAGTTAATGCTCGTGTAGTTTCATGTTCATATTACATGTTTAGCTTAGGTTTCCATGCTTAGCTTCGAGTTCCAGATGTGCTGTCCAGTGTATCTTCCTCTGTACCATGCTGCCTTCTTGTATATAAAACTCTGTCAAAACCTGGTTTTTTGGCTTAAGTCAAAACACAAATTTTGTTCCCAACGAACCCAGGAAAGTGTACATATTTTTACATATTTTTTAGATCTCCAAAAGTCCCCTTTTTCGTCCCTCCTTCAGACTTCCAAATTCCAGAATTGGCATTCTCAGCTTCTAACACCAAAATGTCAGAGATTATTTGAACCACTTAAACTCATCATATGAACCTAATATTTGGGTTACTTCATGTATCGAATGTGGTGTTCAACTTTCATTCTTTGTGTTTTCCAAGATTCATGAGTCTCGATGCAGTAAATTGGTTCTGAATGTATGAATGTCATGACTTTCCTGTGCTGAATGCTTTTTGTGATTATTGTTCTTATTATCACTTGAGCTCAAAGAACTAATCAATGATCTCTAACAATCTGGGAGTAAATCCCAATTTCTAGTTTTGGATTTGAATAAGTCTAAGCCAGGTACATAAGCTCGGGGACGGAGAATGGCGTCGTATCCAATGGTCGAAACCGCGACGTGGACATTTATTCTTTCATGGGATTTATCCCATTCTTTTCATATACATGTATTATTTGTACAATATTCCCCCTTTCCCCTTTAATTGTCTTGCTTGTCTATTTGATTCAAAACCCTTTTCGAAAACCAATCGGGAATCCACCCAAACCGATTCCCGGTTCCGATCAAGTAAATCGACCTAGACTAGGAAGACTCCTTGTACATACAAAACACATTTTTCTCAACGTTAGGATATAAAATACATTTTAAAAAGGCAAACTAAAGTGAAGCGTAGGCGGAAGCATGCTAGAGACCGTAAGGGCGAGCGGAGTGCTGCTAATCACCTTCTCCTCTCGTAACATAGCCCCGAACCCACTTCTTTTCAATCAAAAAGGTTTTATCTCTATTTTCCTAAATAAAATGAGGTGGCG
Source organism: Campanula takesimana (assembly GCA_026119855.1). Lineage (NCBI taxonomy): Eukaryota > Viridiplantae > Streptophyta > Magnoliopsida > Asterales > Campanulaceae > Campanula > Campanula takesimana. Next base: position 85,725 of record JAOWBW010000642.1, on the reverse strand, counting down.
ACTCTTCTTTTCAAAACCAAAGTAGGGTAACCATTATGAGAAACCGAGCGGATTCCAGCCGCGTTTCGCACGGATCCCTCACGCGGGTACGGGCGCGGGCTCTCACACCAATTTACTGCATCGAGACTCATGAATCTTGGAAAACACAAAGAATGAAAGTTGAGCACCACATTCGATACATGAATTAATCCAAATATTAGGTTCAGATGATGAGTTTAAGTGGTTCAAATAAGCTCTGACATTTTGGTGTCAGAAGCTGAGAATGCCAATTCTGGAATTTGAAAGTCTGCAGGAGGGACGAAAAAGGGAACTTTTGGAGATCTAAAAAATATGTAAAAAAATATGTACACTTTTCTGGGTTCGTTAGGAACAAAATTTGTGTTTTGACTTAAGCCAAAAAACCAGGTTTTGACAGAGTTTTAAATACAAGAAGGCAGCATGGTACAGAGAAAGATACACTGGACAGCACATCTGGAACTCAAAGATAAGCATGGAAACCTAAGCTAAACATGTAATATTAACATGAAACTCCACGAGAATGAACTTAAACACATTATGAGCAACTTTCATGCTTTGACTTAAGCCTAGAAACCACTTTAAGATGGAGTTCCATGAGCATGAAAAACATTAGTTCAGACATAGTATGAAAACTGCTTGTTTAAGTCACAAAGAGGGGTTTCAAAACGTGACCAAAACTTAAAACCAAGTTATGAAGCTCATGTAATTTATTATTTAACATGTTAAGATAATTATCAAAGGATTATTTTACACTAAAAGCTAATCTAAACATGAATATACACAAGAACGGGAGAAGAGGACAGATTCATGGAAAGATGAGAATTTGCATGTATAACTTGGAGAAATGAGCATATTGACTTTAATGAAAGCATGCAAACTTGATGACTTAAATATTAACAACAAAGATCCATCATTTACATGGCCATATCATGAGTTTTTACATGGATGAAAGCATAAAAATGAGGGAGACCTAGCCATTAGTTGACTAGGTCCCAAACCAAGTTACATAACTATTTACATTGCTAAGGTTTCAAAGTTTACCTAGAGGTCTTACCTAGCTCAAAAGGTGGGGTTGTGCTTCCTTTGTCTACCAAGGGAAGACTTCCTTTTGTTTTGATTGAGTTGAAGTTCTTGTTGTTGTTGTTGTTGTTGTGGTGGTTGTTGTTGCTTGTTGTTGTTGTTGTTGCTTGAGTGTTTGGGGTGAGTTGTTTGAGGTGTTTGAATGGTGGAGATGTGGTGGAGGAGTTGTGGTGTTGTGGTGGTTGAGTGGTGGAGGAGTTGTGGTGTTGTGGTGGTTGAGTGGTGGTGGTAAGAACAAGTGTGCAAGTTGGAGAGAATGGTGTAGGGAATGTGTATATTGAATGAGTTGTAATGTGTGGAGTGAATGTGTTGTAATGTCATGAGGTGAATGAGAGAAGTGAGGCTTTTGTATAGGTAAGATGAGGACCTTTTTGGGAATTAAATAAAAAACCCTCCATGGAAGGTAAGGTCCTATATAGGAATTTTAGGATTAATTGAGAGTGTTTGGGAAAAAGAGGAAACATCTTTCCATGTGTCCATATTTGATTGGCTAGCCAAAGTCAACATTGTCCAATCCATTTTGATGGAATGGATGGAAAATAATGGTGCTTGGCGTGTGTGGCTGGCCATAGACACTTTTCTTCCGGCTCCGGCTTTTCGCTCCGCAACTGTCCGTCGTGCGCGCTTTGGTGTCCCGGTTGTCCGCGGGCCCAACATGAGAGTTGCTCGGAATATTTTTCTGCTCATGCCGGTATATCTGAAATATTTTAATAAGCAAGGAATAACATAAATTAATTTTAAATGCAAAGAATGGTCAGTAAAAGGCTTTGTAGGGTGCAGGACCTGCTCCGAGGTCCGCGCGCGCTATTTTTTTAGAATGTGCCTATTTACTCGGTTTTGAGTCCTGATCACAAATTCGGACTCGGTTTTCCCATCTGATGCACCGATAAGGCGTACGGTAGTCCCGAACGGCCAAATCTGGGTTTTAGGTCAATTATCGCGCTTAGACCGAATCAAAGGTTGGTTTTAGGGGTGCGAGATCGGGGTGTCTACAATAGGCCTCTTCTCTGACCTCATGGTAGTACCTCTCATTCTGACTCATTGTCTCTTTTACTTCTTCTAACTCTCTGCTAGCACTTAGCTGAGCCTTCCTATCACGCATCTATTTCCCAATGCAAGACTCACCTTGGCCTTGTCAGCTTTTAATTCTCATTTCAGCTTCAGGATCTTGAGTGCATACCTCTGGATCACTCTTTGCTTAATTGTTCTATACTTCAAGTTCATTTTCGAGTTTCTTCTGGCCTCGATTAATTCATAACCATCATCAGTGTCATATAGCTTAAAGATATAACACCATAATCATTATTTGCATAAGCAACATAAAAAGATTAGCGTTCTAGTGTAACCCTTCAAGTTTCACTTCCCAAGTGTTCACTTATATTCCTCTATCTTCCTTGAGGAATCCTATCTTAGGTTCTTTCCCCAAAATAGTAAGTTTCCATAATTAGCTAGTTTGACCTCAAGCAATCTTAGTCTTCCTAAAACGCTCGAATCAAACCTATTCAATATCAGAGTTCTTATCTCTTTTAAGCTCTAATACCATAGCTCTGATACCAACTGTAACGACCCAAACTTTCACATAATAAATATAATCCATAAATCATGGGAAATTCCAAACGTCAACATAAATTCAAACTCAACGTTAACATTCAACGGCTAGTTACTCTAACCATAATTCAAAATAATGCGGAAGCTTAACTAATATTCAAATCCCAACGGCTAGTACAACACACTAGCTCAACATAAAATAAAATAGTGTCTCAAACTTGACCTGACCTCGGACTGCTCCTCCTTGCAATCCATCTAAACCCCTTAGTCTTTACCTGAGAACAATAATATAAGAAAGGGTGAGCGAACAATGCTCAGTAAGTTCATACGGGATCTCTTCGGGTACTAAGGAGAGATGATCGAAAGAACGAAGTCAAACAATACTTTCAACGAAAGGCTATCATTAATAATCTTAACTGCATGTAAACAAAACACGGTTATCAAGTTCAAAGAATTATGGTCCTAGTACAAGTTCGTCAATTCCATAGTTTCATACATCACCTTTTCAGGGTGTCGAGAGACCTTACACCTCCTCACGGTGCTCCCTCTAAAGTTCGATCATGATCTTTAAGCCACTTCATCAAGCAGTATTTAAGCCTAATTCTTTTCACTCAAATTAGACTATCTTAATTAGCCTTTTTCCACTTAGACTAATTCTAGCCAAGTCCTTTTCAGTCAGACTAAGCTAACTGCACCTGTTTTAATTAGATACAGTCATATTCTACAAAGTATTCAAGTTATAAGAATACATAATCAAATTCAATTTACTTGATACCCTATGAACAACACATATCATGGGTAAGATAATCAAAAGACGTTATATCAACATCGGAGTTCAAATGCTACCGACAATTAGTAGCTACACTTTGAAAGAATTTATGAGGATCCTACATGAAAGTATGAATCTCAAATACTTAAGGAACGTAATCCCTTATCTTGAGTTGCGTTATTCCACTTGGTGATCCTTGCGCACGAATCTACAATCATGCATAAAATACTTCTTAGGACAAGTAATACTATTTACTTCCGTCCCCAAAATACTTTTCTTTTACTTTCTTAACCTTACGAGTTTATCTTCTTAAACCCCTTTTAAGGTTGATATTGAATCTAGGGTTTGTTTTACCCATTATTTGCATTCCCAAAATACCCTTTTTAGTTTACCAAAATACCCCTAGGGCTTCATTAATTCTATTCCCAAATAATATGTTTTAGGGTTCCATTATATCCCCAAAAACACTATTCATAGATTACTATTCACAAATTACTATTCACAGCACCCAACACACACTGATTTCACCTTCAAAACACACACACACACGCATAACACACACATACACACACACGCAGTAAACACAAAACACACACTGTTTTCACCATCAAAACACACACACACACACCTAATACATGCACACAGTAACACAAAACACACATACACCTCACGCACAGTACACACACACTTCATCTTCCTCCTTAACTCAATTTTACAAACCCTAATTCAATAATATGGCCTTAGGGTTCATCAATTCATGAAGAAGAACTAAAGGGTTTAGGATTTACCTTAGTTGATTTTCTTGTTCTTCCTTTTTCCTCTCTTGCCCGACCTCTCTCTCTCTCTCTCTCTCTCTCTCTCTCTGCGATTCTGACGTGCGGCGCCTCTCCCTCTCTCCCGATCTCTTCTTTTCTCTTTTGCGAGTAAAAATAATAATACTAGGGATTTAGGGAGTATTTATGCTTAAGGGTTTTAATTTCCTAACTTAAAAAGGTTTCCCAATCATTATTGGGTTTTGAAACTACACGGGCCCAAAGCTTAACCCAACTCTTACTCTTAATTAATTAAGCCCAAACATAATAACAGAGTTTCACACAATCAAAAATATTAATGGCCCAATGCCGGATATTACAACAATAGTACTTCGCGTTTTTGGATTCATATTTCAGCATTTTTCGCAAAAGATAACTACGATATTTAGAATGTGTTTCTGAATAATCCTATCCGAAGCATCGTTACAAATTAGGTTTTGTGTGTTGTCCTATTTCATTTGGGTGATCTTATAGCAGTCAGATTTTGTTTTTTTCTTTTGTGTTGGAAAATAATACACTTTTGTCTTCCCTTTTCTCTCTTTTTGGTTTTTGGAAAAGCTTTTTGCAACAAAAGAACGTCCCAGTCCTCTTTCTACCGCTCCTGCTTCTCCAATTACGAAATTCCATCCCAACTCAGATGTCTTGGGTGATGTTTCACCAAACGTTGTGATACGGGGCAAACGTTGCGGAAAGAATAATTACAGAAAATAGATAGCAAGGATATATATGCTCATCACTTCAAGGAAACGCAACGGAAAATAAGAATAAAGAAAATTGATAGAAAAAGGATAGGATGCTCACCACTTCAAGGAATCCACCTTGAAGATAAAGGGCATAAACAACTCACCACTCTAAGGAATCCACCAAAGAGATACAGGGTTGTGTTTGTTCACCACTAAACAGAATCCACCAAATAGATAAAGAACAAGAAAAGATGGCACAAAGCACAATCTTATATTTTATAAACTCAAATTCAACTCTATCTTACAATGATAATTGTAGGCTATTTATAGTTACTTGGAACATCCCTCCAAGCTTAGGAATACAAAAGATGCTAACATATTGATTAAACTATTATGATAAAAAGATAAGATAACCTAGAAATTTAAAGAGATTTGATGAACATGAAGACTTGACCAATTTTCGGATGTACTTGGCTTTTAGACTACCCTAAGGTCAAACAGCTATAACTCCCTCTAGAAAATTCAAAAATCCAATCCGAAAAGTGCTGTAGAAACTAAACTCATAGACCTTTCCAGTGATATTTTGCTTGTAATTTTTGGACAAGCCGTTTGAAAGATACAATCTTTTAAAGTGGACTGATTTTACTAAAACTGTCAAATACCAATCACTTGGTTCCGGCATCATGTCCCTCTGCGGGAGATATGTTAGTCCCTCTGTGGGAAGTAAGATTGTCCCTTTGCGGGAGATGAGATTGTCCCTTTTGTGGGAAGTGTAATTTTCCTTTTGCGGAAGGTAAGATAGTCCATTTGCGGTAGGTAAGATTGTCCATCTGCGGGAATTAACTAGTGCCTGGAATATGTGAATGACAGTAAACCACGAACCAAGTATAAAGTATTCTCCTTTGTCAGGGGCATATTTTGAATATTTGAAGAAACATAATTGCGTAAATGACGTCAATTGCTAAGCATGAACTAGTATTGTCGTGCTTATATGGAAGCTAGTAAATCAAGATCTATATAGCAAATGCACAAATAACTAGAGTATACTTAAATATATAAAATAATATAATCATGACATGTTCAAATAGATTTTCATAACATATTCCTAACGAACAAATAAGCATACTTAGCACATGGCATTTAGCTTGTTAAAGAGCACATCTCAATAGTGAACAAATTCATAATAAACTGTGTTTGAAATAATAATCATAGTCTAACGCAATTCTATTTGTGAGCTATGTCTTCGTTTAAGGTTCACAACTTGATTGTGTGACTAATCCTTCCCTAGTTTCACAAATATGCAAAGCTGTAGCGTTAGCTAATAAACAATGTAGTATTTTCACAATGTTTCGCACTATCCGTTTATCATGCAACTATAATATTTAAAGTATGGTTTTCAATAAGCAAAGGGCATACATGCAAAATATCATATAAATAGAGGGATGTTAAGTACGTATCCCTATTGCCCCACACTCCATATTCTCGATGCTTGTCTCGAGGATGGGGAGTATTTAGTAATTGATTTAATTTTGGCCAACCAATAGTGCTAATAAGAAAATTATGAAATAAAGGAGCAACTATTGCAACTTAAGTACGATCCTTTTAATTTTACAAAATTTTGATAAAATATTGTTTATCAATTGTCTATGGGGAAATAAATGAATCATATATATGTTTTCATTTTAATAAGGCCATAATATTTTTCTATATAATATTGGCATGCAATTTGCTAATTTAATGATTCATAAAATTAGCCAAATAAATTAAGGCACAATTGAGTTTTCGCAAAATGTTTGCAAAAGAAGTATCTCCATCTTAGGAACAAACATTGCCCTGCCATATTAAAAATGAAAGTAGCATGTTAATAGTCATATATGCAGGCATGAAGATCCAGTTTGCGATGATGCATTCCATTTTAATTTTTATGAGCAAGTATTATGCACTATACTATATTGGAGCGCATATTTTTATTTAATACTCAGGGGAATTGTAACAATTTATGCTTTCTTTTAATCAACCACTTTCTTTGTTAGTGGCACAAGTAGGCATGTGAATGTGATAATAATATTGCACAATTGAATTGTGTATTAAATTTACTAAGCATATATTCATATTAATTGAAGGAAGTCATGTAAACATATTTAATAAAGTGTTTAATCAGAAGGAGTTCACCTGAATATGATCCGGCAGCCTTTTTTTATGGAGATCTAAAGAAATTTGACAGAATCCGTTAGATATTTAACATCCGTCATCAACCAACAGGATTTCCAAGGGGGCTTTATGAATTCTAACTGAAGCTGAGGGACCAACACTGATGTTTAAGTAAACCCAAATACTAGCGCGTCAGATCTACTCGCAGAACAAAATATATTTTGCCCAGTGCGTGTGACGCGTGCGCGAGAGTGAGATCTACTCTTACGCAAGGGATCGGACGTCGCGGATTTTTCCCCAACGCCGATTTCTGGCGCCGTGGCTGCAATCGCTGACGGCGAGGCTTACGCGATGACTTGAGGCGGAAGATAGTGATCGACGGTGGTCGGAGAGGTAAAAAATCTGCCGGAATTTCATGATATTCACGGTGGCTTGTGGTGGCTCAAATGAGGTCCGACGGCGGCTATCTTTGCACCATCAGCTTCGCCTGGTCAAGGCGCACGCTATGGTGTTCGCTTTATTGCTGTAGGATCGCCGGCGAACGACGACGGTGAAGGGGGTCGCCGGCTTTGACGGAGGACGGTGGCGGCGAACCTGAAGGCCGATGAAGATGCTTTTGGTGGAGGCGGCTTCGTCTTCTCGAAGTGCTTCCAGATCTGGTGTCCCGTGTTCATGTTGCCGGAGTTTTGACCGGAGATTGAAGTCGCCGGGAAAGTAGGATAAACTAGAATAATCTAAGGTTTTCTGCTCCTTTCTTTTGAAGTTTTTGTTTATGTGATTTCTTTTCCTCTTTGCTGTGAATGATTTCATTTTTCCAGTAAGATAGTACCACTGTTGTAGCCATAGCAGCCGGAAATTCTAGTAGATGAGTGTTAGGTTTCCGGTGAATACTCATGAATACCTCCCCAGCAGAGTCGCCAAATGTAGAAGGGCAATCATATGGGTTGTATTAGGGTTTTAGGATGTGTATGAGAGATTTCTGGGTAGGGAGGCGTTACACGAACCACTAAAGATTAATGGAGAAGAGGAGTGAAAGCAATGGACTAGTTAGCTAGGAGAGGGCAAGTATTGAGGATGAACATGAGGGAGAATGTTGATTATCTTGTAGTTGTTGTGTCAAATGGGTTAGGCCATCTATATATACTATTCCCTTTACTAAGTTCACCCACAATCTCTCCTTTAAAGCTTAACTAGGCCACGTGTCGCGGTTGGTCCACGTGGCAATTCCATTACCCAGTCCTCCAATCCACTACTCGTGGTGATTCCCGGTTGGTTTGAGGTTATCCCACAGAACTTGTCCAATCACGTGGGAAAGCGGTTGAGGTACACGTGCAAGGCACATGCACTATATACGTGGAATATAGGTATCCTACAGTCAGAAATAGGAGGAGATTGAAAGAGTATATGAGACTCTTTTATCTTGTTGCACGAACCGCTTATTGATAAAACAATATTGATTCCCATCTTTCTTTTAGTTTGTAGGATAAGTGTACATAATTTACATCACGCATTAACTCAGAGAGTTCCAGATAATATACATGGAGTGGGAGCTTTATAGATTGTGAATGTTGCATCTCTATGAACATTTGATTATGAGTTTCCCTTTTTTGTTTTCCGTGCTAGATCTTTCTTCCCAAGCTGTTACTGTATTCCAATCTAGGGTAAATAAGTCTATGTATATACTCCCTCCGTCCCGGTAGAAGCTTCACCATTTTGAGAGTGCACAAGAATTAAGAAAAGTGATGAGTGGGAAATGGGTTGTGAGAGGGAAGAAGTGAGTGGTATGACAAGTGGGACCCATAGTTTAAATGTGTGAGGGGGAAAAGTTAGTGGGTATGACAAGTGGAGACCACAATTTATGTATATGAGAGGAAAAAGTGAGTGGGGATGACAAGTGGGGCTTAAATTTATAACCATTTTAGGAAAGGTAAAGCAATCAACGGGACATCCATTTGGGTAATAAGTGAAGCTTCAAATAGGACGGAGGGAGTACGTCCTAACATAAAAGCTAGACTTACTTTTACCTAGTGTATAAAATAAAAAAGAGGAAAGAGAATTACATGGGAAAAAGAGGTAAAGTGACGGCAAGAATAGAATTGGGCACATGAGCATAAAAGGGATGGATGGACTAGTTGAAAATGATCTTCTTTGTGACCATAAGATCAAGGATCTTAAGTTTTTTTAAGCATTGTGTGTTAGGGGAGATAAAGCAAAACAAATTCCCTAAGTGTATACATAGAACAAAAGGGTCACAAAAAAGTCATAAGAATAATAGTAAAGGCACAAAAAAGTCACAAAATCCTGTTCACATAATCCTAGGTATAATGATTTCATTGGTATTTTTAAGTAGATTGTGGCGAGTCCATTATCGATGCAACCAATAAAATATCGCCACCTCATTTTGTGAGCCTATTTTATGCCCCTAGCATTGCTCATGTCATAATTAATTCTCATAATAGTGATATCATTTGAATCCTTAGAACCTGAGGTTATCATCGTCTTTCACCAGATTAAAGTTGTGTTTGACATAATCTAATGTTATCCTTAACCGGGTAATAGTAAGGGTTATGATTGGCATGATTGGCATGATTGGATTCATTCATGTATGAAATAATGATAAGCCAAGATGTGATTTGTCCCACTATACGAGAGATATCTACCAGGCCACTTGATGAGTAAGATTGATGAATACATGACTATGCTCAAATAAATTGATAAGATCAATGTCATTTACTTATATCAATTTACGATAGATCGAGAAATCATTGGACAATATAATTTAACTTGGGCCATGACTTATGTCCAATATGATATTGTGAGACAGAGATTGTGACATGTTCTATATAAGGAAATATCGGACCTTATATACTATACTATTTGGGTAGTTATAATACCTTACTAGAGTCCACTTATGGTTTATGAATTTTGATTGGATCGGAATCATTGTCAACATAGTACAATCCTATTGGGTCATACACGCAAAACGGATCAGAAAAAGGCTCGAACGAGGACACAGAATATTGGGTCGGGTGGCCATTTTAGGCCCTGGCCAGAATTTTCTAGGTTTTCTTTTATTTCAAGAAAATGAATCATGAGTCCCGATGAAATTAGGTCATACTCTGATATATATGTGTTCATCTGAGTTTGAGAAACTAATGCCTTCATTTTAGAAATAAATAACCATTATTTGAGAAACAATAACATATAGGGAGAGAAGACTATTTATTTTGAGATTTAGAATCATCAAAACTCAATATTCTTGTGAAGCAAAATAATTTCAAGGAAGAAATCGTTTCTTCAAGGTTTCAAGCCAAGATCTAGCAATCTATCAAGAAGGTGTTTTTAAATCTGTTCGATGTGTGGATACCGATATAGGGTGTTTTCTTTTGCACTAAAGTTTGTATTCTTCGATTCGGTTGAGGTTTAGTATTCTAGTATATATTCATCTTGTTAAAATTATTGTTATGCATAGATCAACCTAGGGTTTCAATTATGCAAATCTTCCGCTACGCATGATGTTGGAAAACCCAAAACTAAGGAATGTAAACAATACATAAAGGCTTGTGACTCACGTGGCCAAAGATCTTTGCAATGTACTGGGATACAAACTGTATAGGTAATGCATAGATAGAATCTAATCTAGTATTACCAATTGATAAAGTTGCATAGATAGAATCTAATCTAGTATTACCAATTGATAAAGTCTGAAGGTAATGCATAGATAGAATATAATCTAGTATTACCAATTGATAAAGTTGTATAGATAGAATCTAATCTAGTATTACCAATTGATAAAGTCTGAGGTTCCATCCCAAAATCAACATGATGTGTAATCTAGTATTACCAATTGATAAAGTGTGAGGTTCCATCCCAAAACCAACATAATGTGTAATCTAGTATTACCAATTGATAAAGTGTGAGGTTCCATCCCAAAACCAACATGTGTAACGGGCCAGCTCTGATACCATGATAAAGTCTGAAGTTCCATCCCAAAACCAATTGGCAATGGGAGGAGTAGCCCAAGATCTTTATATAGTCAATGCTTATCTAGTTAATTCCCGATGTGGGATAATTGTCTCTAGTATATATTCATCTTGTTAAAATTATTGTTACGCATAGATCTACCTAGGGTTTCGATTATGCAAATCTTCCGCTTCGCATGATGTTAGAAAACCCGAAACTAAGGAGGAGTGTTAGTACCTCACTATGTTTAACTCACAATTAATCATAGTAAATATGTTTTGATAAATAAATAATCAAACCCAATTGATTATATGATGTATACAAAAGACCTGAGCACAGGCAGCCCTATACAAAGCTCAACAGCTAAGCTGCCCTGTTTTCACTCAAACCAACAATCAAGTTATTACATGATCTACCTATCATCTATACATCCAACAAACGGAAGAACTACTTATTACAGACTCCCTCTACCTTAAATGAATCATTAAAACTGATATATACAAACAAACTTCAACAGCTAAGGCTCTACAAGCCCAATATCTAAGCTCCCCTGTTTCAACAGCTAAGACTGTTCTTCTTCAACAGCTATCTCCACGTCATCAGATCCTTGAAGAATGATTATTTCAATATTACCAGTCATTGGAATAACTCATATTGAAGCTTGTTCAAGTGTGAATACATCTTCTCTAAACCTTGACAACCTGTATACAGAGAAACAACAAACATTCAGTCAAAGTCAAAGGGAACCATTACTTCTCTATACCTTTGTTCCCCAAACGGCTACTACTGTACCCCTGTCACCCAACGGCTCTATCTCATCCCTTATATAAAGGAGTATACTGGCATGTTGTCAAGTGACCCTTTTTAGACACTCTACATCATTTTTACACCCTTACAATCCTTTGGAGCTCTACTGCATTCTCACTCTGCAGTCTTAAATATTTTCATAGACCACTGCAAATATTGTGCTATTTTGCACCCAGTTACAACCCTCTCTCAGCCAGCTTAAAGCCAAGCTATTTTGTAAACACACTTATGATTAATTTTTTCTTTTTCTTTTTCTCGCTTTGAAAGAAGCAACCTTAATTGAAGTGTCAATTAAGTAGAGGGGGTTCAAAGGAACTTGCTTTATCAATTCTTGTAACTCTTATTGAAGAGAATATTATAGTGGATTGATCTCATTGTTCCAACAATGGGGGTGGATGTAAGAGAAGGGTTTTGCCTCTGAACCACCTTAAAATACTGTGTACACTCTTTTCTCTACACTAACACACACATACACCTTGTCCTTTCATTTATTTATTCATCTCTATTCCACTGCACATTTCTTTTATTTATTTTTCCAACAGCTAACCTCAAACAGTTAGCTGTTCAAGTTTTAATCAATCTGTTCATTTAGTTAAACAGGGCCTTTCAATTGGCATCAGAGCTTGGATTCACCATACAGAGTCTAACAACTTGTGAAAGATCCATTCAACCCACCATTCCTCAACCAAGAAGAAACAATGAAAAGGACATTCCACACATTGATGATTGTGGATCTTTTGAGATTTACTCCTCAAAAATTAAAACCTATCTAGATGCTAATAGCATATGGAACTGGTATATCTTAGAGAATGAAGTTGAACCTCCCACTCAAGCTAAAGTTAATGGAGGAGATAGCAAACTCAAATCTCCTGAAAACTGGACTGTTGCTCAAAGACAACTTATGACTGCAAACTTAAAAGTAAAAAATATTCTGCAAAAAAGTATCAATGACTCCCTAGCTCAAGAAATAGCTAAAGTACCAAGTGCTAAAGCAGCATGGGAACTAATTAACACCAAGTTCAATAAACATACCAGTGTTAGAACCCAGAATCTATATAACTTATTAAGACCGTTAGACAACTTCAAATTTTATCCTGAAGAGAAAGTGAGTGCTGCAAGTCCAAGATTTGAAGATCCTGTAAGAGCCATTTCAGACCATGGCAAAACCTTTGAACAATCTGACCTATGCTTAAAGATCTACTCTAATCTTCCTCAAGAGTATGAGAAAGTAGCCCTTTCCATTAGAGAATGATCTGAATGGAGTAGTATGACCATTGAACAATACTTTGGTAAACTTGAAGCATATGAACTAGAAGGAATGATCAAAATTCAACCAGCATCCACCATATCTCAAACCTTTACCCTTGTTGCTCAAGAGCAAACCCAAAAATAGTTTTCCCAACAGGACATTGACACTCTTGTAATTAATGCCCTACAAAAACTAAACATAACTCCTAAACAAGAATCAAAACCAATTTCTCAAGAAGACATTCCAAGTCTTATCTCCATGGCTGTGAGAAACGCCATGAAACATCAAAAGAAAGCTTTTGACAGAAGATACAGTCCTTCACCATCCAACCCAACTCAAGAAGTTGTTAAAAAGAGCATTGAGTGTTACAACTGTGGTAAACCAGATCACTATGCTGTTGATTGCAAAGAACCTAAGAAACCAAGAGAACACTAAAAAACAATGACCTATTCTAAAGAAGTCATTCATAGTTCTAGGTGCAATTGCTACAATTGCGTCAAGGCTAAAAATGACAAAAATAATGAATAAGTCATGCTTGCTGACTCTTCTAGGTTTAGTGATTAAGAATTTGATTCATCTGACTCAGATAATAAGGAAGAAGAAGCACTACTGTGTTTGGTTGCACAAGAATTTGAAGACTCAGATAATGAAGAGGACCTAAAAGCCTTAGCTGCTGCTGAAGAACTTAAAGAGGTACATAATTTTAATTCTCTTAATTAGAAGGTTTTAAAAATTTAGTTTGCACCCTTTTGATTCAAAAGAAGAAACAAGACTCTAGCTTTGCTTCCCTCATCACATAAAACCTTGAGCAATCGAAAACCATTGAAAATATCAAATCCCTAAACACTAACCTTGAAATAACCAAAAAGGATCTAGAAGAAAAATGTCAAAAACTTGAAAATGACATACTTAGCTCAACAGCTAAGACTGACCGTTCTAAATCCCAACAGGATAATGAACAGGAAATGAGTACCTTGAAGGAAGAAAACAATACTCTAAAAAGCAAAATTGATTCCTGGAACAAATCAAGCAATGCTCTATCCATGTATCACTTTAATCAAAGACATCCTGGGGACAGATCTGGAATAGGAGCTGAAAATCCTACACTCAAAACCTACACTTCACCAACTGGTGATAGAGCTGTTGAGACTATGATTCTACAAAGCCTCAACACATTCTCTACCAAAAAACCATCTTACCCTATTCAAACAAAGGAATATGTGTACAAACAAAGGAGTGAAAAGAGTAAATTAAAAGTGGATTCTCCCAAAGTTCCTAATTCTCAAGCTTCCAGCAGTACTGATGATATTAAATCTCAGAAAAGGAAGCAAGAACAGAAGCCTATGAAATCTAGACAAGCCAGACAACCAAGACAAGCTGAACATCCAAGACAAGCTGAACGGCTAAGGAAAATTGGACAACCAAGACATGCTAGACAGCAGAGGTACTCTAGGCAACCTAGACAAAACTGGCAAAATTCCAATGGAAAAAGCCATGCTTATCAGTCACAAAATTCCTCTCCTAGATCATCATATCACTCTCAAAACCCCAGACAACAATCCTATTTTCATCAACCAAACTACAATCAAAGCCCATACAACACTGGACACCTATATAACTCCCCTCAACCCTTTACATTAACACCCTACATGATGAAAATCATGTCCTACTATAACACCCTTAACCAGTTTTTCAAAAGAAGATCAGGTGGCAAGGCTAAGGTACCAAAGAAAGTCTAATCCTTCGGACCCAAAAAGAATAAAGGGTACCATAATTTTTAATTCTGTTTTGTAGGTCTCTAGTAAAGGAATATGGTATCTAGACAGTGGATGTAGCAGACACGTGACTTACAACAAGGAATGACTTTAACAGCTAACACCCAAGAATGGTCCCAATGATACATTTGGTGACAATTCCCAAGCAAGAGTCAAAGGATCAGGCAACCTAGTGACCAAGAAGATCATCTTTACAGATGTATCCTATGTTGAAGGCCTTAAGCACAATTTGATAAGCATTAGTCAAATTTGTGACAAAGGTTATCATGTTATCTGCACAAAGGACCAGTGCCAAGTCAAAGACAAGAACAACGAGGTTATTCTAACTGGAGTTAGAAAGAAGAACCTCTATTGCCTCCACCATGAAGATGTTCAAACCTCTACTGCTCATTGTTTATTATCCTACAGCCAATCAGATATGTTGTGGCTATGGCATAAAAGACTTACTCATCTGAACCTTAAAACCATTTCAAAATTGTCCATCTCTAACCTTGTTAAAGGTCTCCCCAAAATTCCTTTCAAAAAAGGTCTCCCCAAAATTCCTTTCAAAAAGGACAAGCTGTGCAAAGCCTGTCAGTGTGGAAAACAAAAGAAGACCTCCTTTTCTGCAAAAACAAGACTGGACACATCCAAACCTCTTGATCTCCTTCATATAGACTTATTTGGTCCCATTAGAACCAGATCTTTAGGTGGAAAGAGGTACTCCCTTGTAGTTGTTGATGACTACACAAGATTCACTTGGATCATCCTTCTTGAATCCAAAAGTGATACCCTTCATAATCTTACTCAGCTGTTCAACAAAGTTCAGAACTTTAAAGGCTTGTCCATCAAGAAAATAAGGTCTGATCATGGAACTGAGTTTGAAAATACAGGAGTTGAAACCTATTGCAACCAAATAGGGATTGATCAAAACTTTTCAGCTCCAAGAACTCCTCAACAGAATGGAGTTGCAGAAAGAAAGAATAGGACCATTTGTGAAGCAGCAAGAGCAATGTTGTCTGAACACAATCTTCCTAAATACTTTTGGGGTAAAGCTGTAACTACTGTTGTTTATGTATAGAACAAAACTCCTATCAACAAGTATTATATGAAGACCCCATATGAGTTGTGGAATGGAAAGGTTCCTACCATATCCTACTTTCATAGATTTGGGAGCAAATGCTACATTCAAAACAATGGGAAGAACAACCTAGATAAGTTTGATTCCAAGAGTGATGAATGAATCTTTCTTGGTTACTCTAACACTAACAAAGCCTACAGAGTTTACAACAAAAGAAGACTGGTTGTAGAAGAATCAATTCATGTTGACTTTAATGAAAATAATGATCAAAGCAACACTGACTTGTGTGACTTTGATGAAAGTATTGGAAACTCTGACAACCTTCCAGAACCTTAACCAATAACCAATAATTCCTTACCCCCAAATAAGAACAACATCATTCTTCCCTATGTTCTGCCCAAAAACACTCCCAACAGCTTTTCTCTTCCCAACAGCCAAGATGAAACTGTTAGCTGTCAATTTATCCCTTCTCAAATCTCCACTCCAATCCCCATTGTCCATGATGAGAACCTTGTCATTTCCATACCTATCCAAAAGGAAACCATTCCTGAAGGAATTCCTCACTATGATATCTTCATGAGTGCCTTCATTTCTCAAATGGAACCCAAGAAGATCCATGAATCCCTTCAAGATGCAGACTGGATAGAAGCCATGGAAGAAGAACTTGAATAGTTTGAAAGGAATAAAGTATGGAAACATGTTCCAAAACCCAGAAATCAAACTGTCATAGGCATCAGATGGGTATTTAGAAATAAAATGAGTGAAGATGGTACTGTAATGAGAAACAAAGCAAGTCTTTTTGCTCAGAGATACAGACAAGAAAAAGGAATAGACTATGATGAAACTTTTGCCCCTGTAGCAAGACTTGAAGCCATAAGACTATTCCTAGCCTTTGCATCTTTTAAAAAGATGAAAGTATTCCAAATGGATGTCAAGAGTGCATTCCTGAATGGAGTACTTAATGAAAAAGTGTTTGTTGCTCAACCTCCTGGATTTGAACATCCCAAATTCCCAGACCATGTATACAAGTTGGACAAAGCCTTGTATGGCCTGAAACAAGCCCCTAGAGCTTGGTATGACACTTTATCTAATTTCCTTCTCAATAAAGGATTTACCAAAGGACATATTGACAATACTCTGTTCATTAAAAGGTATGGAGATGACACCTTACTCATTCAGGTCTATGTTGATGACATTATCTTTGGATCATCAAATGAGGACCTTTGCAAAGAATTTGGAGATCTTATGCAAAAGCAATTTGAAATGAGTATGATTGGAGAACTAACCTTCTTCTTAGGTCTTCATGTCAAACAAATGAAGGATGGGATCTTCATTAACCAAGCTAAGTACACAAGAGATATGATAAAGAAGTTTGATATGCACAATGCCTCAACAGCTAAGACACCCCTGTCTACCTCAACCAAACTTTATGCTGACACTGATGGTCAAAGTGTTAATCAAACACTATACAGAAGCTTTATAGGATCTCTCATATATGTACTACATCTAGACCTGACATCATGTTTAGTGTGTGTCTCTGTGCAAGGTTCCAAGCCAACCCTAAAGAATCTCACCTTGCTGCTGTTAAAAGGATCTTGATATATCTAAAAGGAACTCCTGATTATGGCTTATGGTATCCAAATGAATCACCATTCTCATTAATTGGCTTTACTGACTCAGATTATGCTGGATGCAATCTAGACAGAAAGTCAACAAGTGGTGGATGTCAATTCATTGGATCAAGAATTGTGTCGTGGTCTAGCAAAAAACAAACCTCTGTAGCAACCTCAACAGCTGAGGCTGAATATGTTGCAGCTGGTCTCTGCTATTCCCAAATATTGTACTTAAAAAGTCAACTACAAGACTTTGGTATGAATGTCACTAATATTCCTATATTTTGTGACAATTCAAGTACAATAGCTATTACTGAGATTCCTGTCCAAAACTCTAAAACAAAACACATTGAAGTGAGACACCACTTCATTAGAGACCATGTTGAAAAAGAGAATATCAACTTAGTCAAAGTTGGTACTGAGGATAATGTCTTTGACATACTAACTAAAGCTATGGATGAAAAGAGGTTTGAAATTTTGTGAGAAATGTTAGGAATGATTAACTTGCCTAAGTAAAATGGATTTACTGAAATTTTATTTCATAAACTTTAAACTAGTACAAAGAGCATGGTTAGCTATTTACATCATTTTAACAGCTAACCTAAACAGGTCTCTATTCAAGAACAACTATATGATGGCCTGCTTACATCATATAACTTAATACTTCTACTTAAACACCACTACCCCTTTGGAACTTGGTAGCCTGCCCTCCTCAATTCCTCTCCAAAACAAAAATTAAAAAAACTTTCCCCAACAGCTAACTATTTTAGCTGTTCAAAAACATCTTCCTTCTGACAAGATCTGCTTCCAACAAACTCCTGACCCATTGTCCTTCATGTCTCCTCCCTCATATGCTCTAGCTGGTGTAGACTGGCCTTCTCCCAAATATCTCTCCAACCATACTAGATGTCTCTCCATAGCAGGATCAATGAAAGAAACTGAATGCTCCTGAGGTGGACCCATGGTTATTAGCCACCACTCCTCCATAGCATCATAGGGTGGGAAATCATCCAAGGGAGAAACAAAGCTAAAGGTTCCTGAGGTCTGCATGCTCTCAGCAGCTATCATTGCCATATGGGAAGAAGGGCCTCCATTATCCTCTTCCTTGACCTGAACTGGACTACAACACCTCAAATACTGCATAAACAGTTGAGTGTGAGTAGTTGATGGTGACTGTTGGACCCCATAAAAATTATCTCCCCCTCCTTCAAGCACTGCCATGCTAATTGACAAAGAATCCCTTATCACTGGAGCATACACTCTTGGCTGTTCAACAACAGGCACCTTCTTTGCCTGAACAGCTAAGTTATCTTCTTGATGCATTAATTCCCTAAGTGTAAAGTGCCTCAAATTTTGGTCTCCTTCGTGATCCTTAAATCCCCCTTCCTCATCAAGTCCCCAAGGGAATGAACCCTTTGAACTTCAGTATGTGCAACACCTGCTCTGCTGCTCTCTACTACTCCTACTCTCATATTCTGACCAAAAAACCTTATACTACCCTTCACCTCTACCTGTCTCTCTTTTCCCTTTCCCTCAACTGCTCTAAGTTGAGCCAATCTCTCCATTTCAAACCTTTCTATTGCCTCTTTTTCACACTCCCAATCTCTCTTTCTCTTCTCTCTCTCTTTCACCTCTCTATACTTCAAAGAGTGATCTAAAGGAAGCTGTTCAACTTCCTCATATATCTGATGATCACTCTGTATGGTATATGACCTATAATCCCTTTCAAACCTTTCTCTCTCAGTCTCTTCTCCTACAGGGACTGAAAAGATTAACTTTTTAGCTGTCTGAGCCATCTTTTTAGGTCTAAACTTAGATCTTCCCATTTTCAAGAATTAAACTAAGTATGCCCTCAACAGCTAAGACTAAAGAAAATGAACATAGTGTGTATTCATCAGCCAAGTTCATATTCCTTATATATACAAGGAACTTATGTCAGTCCATAATAGAGTATGGTTATAGACTTAGCTGTTGAATTTTAATTTTGGTCCAAAATATCAACTGATTTGACCACCAATGGCAATTCTAAAATGTGATGGTCAATATTAATTTTGTAGTGTATTATGTTATATTTAGCACCTTACTTTCCTTAAATAGCCTCCCACTATTTCTGGAAATAAATGATATATCATTTACTTATATTCTATTTACTGTTCACTTGAACAGTAAAAGAGGATAACCATCCCATCCCCTTAACGGCTATCTTTAATCCCCACGTCGCCTCTCTCTTCTAAAATATAACCGTTGTCCCCACCTTCTTCACCACGATCCTTATATTATTTCTCACCATTTATAAGAAATCTACAGTAAATCCCCTTCGAAAATTCTCAAAATATCGAACACTCTGTTTTTCAAACCCTAAATCATCTGTTTCTTCTTCATCCATTTCTTTAAAATCAATGGCTCTCCCCAAAGAATCTCATGGATAATACATCAAAAATTCTTTCTTTGAAGGTGAAGTAGGATCCTATGTCAAAGAGATACTAGAAAACAATGGCCTTCTTAACATGTTAACTGCTCAGAATCCAATTCTTGAGAATGCTTGTTCTGAGGTATATCGAATTAGAACTAGGCTAAAAGATAGTTTAATTCAATGTGTATTCCAAAATGTCATAATGATCATTAAACCTGAAGATGTTCATACCACTTATGGCATCTCAAATCACCCCAGCCTTCTATCCAACATTTGGAGCAAAGACTTGGATACAACATTCAGTGTTCTCTACAAGCAATTCACCAATCAAGAAGATATTGATTATGAGTCTGTAAATAACAAACCTATTCTAAAAATGAACCTATCCATCAACAATTCAACCCTCAGTGATGTGGTCATCAAAGGGATGTGTGAAACAATCTTCCTTGGACCAGCTAAGCTCTTCAGAATTGAAGATTGCCCTTGGTTTGATTAGAAGGAAAATGAATTGGTGCAAAGTAATGCTTGAAAATTTTAACCTTGCCACTTCCCCATCTCTTCACAAACCCTATGTGAGATCCACCAAACCAAATTTGTTCAGATTCATGAGTGGGATTCTAGCCAAGAAGCTCAAAGACTACCCATCCATTCTCAACACTAGGTGTCTTGAACTAGTTCCCCTCAGTTCCTCCAAGAAATTTGACAAAAAAACCATCCCTCTTAAAGGCTCTAAAGAGGGAACAGCTAAGTCCTCCAAGGCCAAACCCTCAACGGCTAAGGCATCCAAAAGGGTCCCAACAGCTAAACCTGGACCTGATGAGGCTCCAGCAACCAGAATGGCCACTAGAGGAACAGCTAAGTCATCTACAAGAAGGAAAGCCATAGTTGTTAAAAGGACAGGCAAGAGGAAGATTGATGAACCTCCCTTATCCTTATCTTCAACATCCAGTTCCTCTTCTCAATCAACAAAAAGTGACTCAATCACTCCTCCCACTAGTCATGAGAACACCACTGTTGAATTTAAAGTGATCAAACCTGCTCACAAAACTCAGAGCAAGCTGTTTGTTGATGATGAAGCAACAGTGAGTGAAGGAGAATCTGAGGTTAAGAAGGCAAGTAACTCAAGTGGTGTAATGGAGATTGATGAAAAAGAGTTTGATGTCCAGATTTCTCTTCAACAACAAATTGAAAAAATCAGAAAAGCCAAGCTAGGTCAAGGACCACCTGAGCAAGTTGTGCCAACAACTGAGCAAGCTATGCCAACAGCTAAGCAGGATATCCCAGAAGCTAAGTCAGTTGATCCAACTGACAAGGTAACATCTTCATCTTCCTCTGCTGGTCAATTCATAGTGAAAAGAAAACGTGTGAGATCTCCTTCTCCCCCTTCTCCTAATTTGACTTCTAGTTCAGATCATGTTGCTGTCATTGAAGGAATTCTTGATCTTACTTTTTAAACCATCTCTCCTGTTGAAACCTTAAGGGGGAACTCACCTAGTCCAGACATCCCTGTCAGGTCAAGGGGGAACTCTCCTGTTCATGAGTTCATTCCAACAGTTGAGACTCAACTTCCTCCTTCTCTTCAAACTCAAGCATCCCCTCCCTCTATATCTCCTGATCAACCTACTGCCATTCCTATTCTCAACCCTCAAATCATTGAGTTTATCAAAGATAAGTCTTATGATGATACATCAACCCTCTTTGAACAGCTTTCTAGTAAATTTTCTATGGATGAGGCTCTCAAGGCATTTGATTTCATGAGGATTAGAGAAGCTAGGCAATTTCAAGGTCAAGGTGGGTCATCTACTCCCAAACCTGCCTCAATAGGTATCCCTCCATCTAAATCTCCTCCTCTCTCTCAAATTGATCCAGACACCTCAATGCCTAATCCTAGCTTCTGGGCCTTAGATTGTGACATTGACTTTTTAGTCACAGCTGTCCTTGAAGCTCACAAAAAGTTTGCCTCTCTTCCTTACCTTCCTCCTCTTCTCAACCCTCATAATATTTCCAACCATTGGGATATGACCAGAACTCATATGAGCATTCATGCTAGAAACATTGGGGGTCAATTGTTCCATGCCTATGAAGAATAGAAACAGTTCAGAATCTCAACCCAATACTGCTTCTTTTTCAATGCTCCTAAACTGCCCAATCCTGTCACTCTTACAACTCTTCCAGAATGGGAATTTTTCTTTTGCCATCTTGTTTCTAGAAACTTCAAGAATGCCTCTACACCCCTCTCTCCCTTATGTATGCTCTGTGCATTCAATATACCCAGTTCATCTTTTAGACTCTGCTTTCCAAGAAGAGCTGCATAATGGGACTTATTGTCAAAAATCTCTTCCTAATTTCCTCTGTGTATCCCCAACATCTTCCTCCACCTCCTCCTCAATTCCATAAGAAATCCAGATCATAATTTGTAAATCTCCTTCCTAATTTTGATCCATTCAAATACACCCCTCCATATCATCTCACCTACACTGACTTCAACCAATTCTCAGCCACCCTAATCAAACAACTCAAATCTGCCATTCTCAAAAAGCTTGACAATGTATCTGAGTTCATCCTTCAAAGAGGTGATAATCCCATTCCTCCATCTCCTGAACAGCCAACCCCAACAGCTTTCCCTCCTCCTCCCTCAAGCATCCATCCCCTGCCACCAAGGTCATCACAGGCATCAATCTACTCCTACTTCCAAGCCCCTCCTGCTAGTAAGCCTTCCAAGATCACCAAGAAGAGACCTGCATTACAAGGAATACTCAATGGGGGTTTTACCTTCTGATGAGACAATGACTCCTCAGCAACTGCAAGCTTGGATTGGTCCAAGGTTTCTCTACAATCAACCAGTCCTCACCAAAGACCAGTTGACAGCCAGACAAGATCAACACTTCCAGTATAATTACATGATGGGTCTTGACTGAAACAATGAGTGGTTCTACAGAAGGAATGAGCCAGTGAGAAGAGCTGCCCTTCTACAAGAAAAGAAAGCTGTGGAGAAAAGTCAGAATGCCTAGTATATGTTATTTGGTTTGTTTTCTTAATTTTGAATTAGCTGTTCAGAACACTCTTTGTTTTTCAATTATTTCCTTTAGTACATTTTAGTTTGTATTAACAGTTTGTTTGCCAAGAAATATTATCAAGAAAAATTTCTCTTCATTGGTTCTCTATTCCCTTAGCACTTATACTTACAGGTACATAATCAAAGCCTTTATTTATTTACCAAAAAGGGAGAAATTGTTAGTACCTCACTATGTTTAACTCACAATTAATCATAGTAAATATGTTTTGATAAATAAATAATCAAACCCAATTGATTATATGATGTATACAAAAGACCTGAGCACAGGCAGCCTTATACAAAGCTCAACAGCTAAGCTGCCCTGTTTTCACTCAAACCAACAATCAAGTTATTACATGATCTACCTATCATCTATACATCCAACAAACTGAAGAACTACCTATTACAGACTTCCTCTACCTTAAATGAATTATCAAAACTGATATATACAAACAAGCTTCAACAGTTAAGGCTCTACAAGCCCAACAGCTAAGCTCCCATGTTTCAACAGCTAAGACTGTTCTTCTTCAACAGCTATCTTCACGTCATCAGATCCTTGAAGAATGATTATTTTAATATTACCAGTCATTGGAATAACTCATATTAAATCTTGTTCAAGTGTGAATACATCTTCTCTAAACCTTGACAACCTGTATACAAAGAAACAACAAATGTTCAGTCAAAGTCAAAGGGAACCATTACTTCACTGTACCTTTGTTCCCCAAACAGCTACTACTGTACCCTTGTCCTCCAACGGCTCTATCTCCTCCCTTATATAAAGGAGTATACTGGCATGTTGTCAGTGACTCTTTTTAAACACTCTACATCATTTTTACACCCTTACAATCCTTTGGAGCTCTACTGCATTCTCACTCTGCAGTCTTAAATATTTGCATAGACCCCTGTAAATATTGTGCCATTTTGTACCCAGTTACAACCCTCTCCCAGCCAGCTTAAAGCCAAGCTATTTTGTAAACACACTTGTGATTATTTTTTTCTTTTTGTTTTTCTCGCTTTGAAAGAAGCAACCTTATTTGAAGTGTCAATTAAGTAGAGGGGGTTCAAAAAACCTTGTCTTATCAATTCTTGTAACTCTTATTGAAGAGAATATTATAGTGGATTGATCTCACTGTTCCAACAGTGGGGGTGGATGTAAGAGAAGTGTTTTGCCTCTAAACAACTTTAAAATACTATGTACACTCTTGTCTCTACACTAACACACACATACACATTGTCCTTTTATTTATTTATTCATCTCTATTCCACTGCACATTTCTTTTATTTATTTTTCCAACAGCTAACCTCAAACAGTTAGTTGTTCAAGTTTTAATCAATCTGTTCATTTAGTTAAACATGCCTTTCAAAGAGGTTATCGAAATGGAGTAAACAGTGGTACATACAGTAGAGAGTGCGTGAGTTGTGTGTTTTGTGCCGCCTCCTAGCTTAGCTTAAATACAAGAATAAGATAAAGCAAATCTACCCTAACTAACTAAGCTATAATCTCGGGATTCTATCTCTTTCGTGACCAAGTCTTCATTGCCGTTGAAAGGAGTCTTCTTTTGTCACGTTTTTTAATACTTGGGATATATCTATAAGAAAGGTATAAATAACATAATAAATAAATAAATAAATACTCACAGTGCTTTAGTTAATCAGGATGTCGATATCTTGAAGACGTCGTCGTGTAAATTTTGCCCATAACAATTGCCCCCAAAACATACCTGTTACGGAATATGAAGAGGTAAGTTTTTCAAACCTCGAAACTGATGACGATCATCGACTGGATAACTTCTTGGTAGAAGTGCTTCCACCCTTTAAAGGTTTGAACGTGCTCTCTTTTCTAAAAAGCTTCAAAAAATCTTCTGGAAGAAGCAACCGTTTCTTAGTATATCAAGGTATCGTCATTCATAACGATATCCACAAGTATCTTTTTCCTTGAGATGACCTGCACTTCAAACTTTGAAAATATATATTGTTATTTTTATTATTTCTTTGTTTTATTCAGGATGTTAATTTCTTGTGTAAGATGTAGAAATCTTTATATCACTTAGTTGACATGTTAATGCCAAAACCCGGATGTCTTTAGATGACATGTCGATGCCATAACCAATTGAATTTTCTTATGGTCAATATTTGATTAAGTGGAAATGGGGGGTGCGTACCTATAAACATACGTGCCCATTCCTCACCTTAACCAACATTGAAATCGTGCGCTCCAGGCGAAGGTGTATCAACCTTAACATCGGTAGAAAGAAAGAAATTTCTTTAAACCTTAGAAGGGATTGAATACCTTACACGTGAGGTGAGATGGCCAGTCTCAAACGTTTGTCTTCATATAGTCTCGAATGTTAAAATCTTGCAAAATGACGACATGTTAGAAATACGTGACATCTTGACTGATGTTGCTTTTATTAATGAGAGAAAATAAACTTGCAGAAATAACATTATTTAATAAAGATGGAAATAATATGAAATTTAATTAAAGTGAAATTCATACATGTATTATTACCTGAGAGAGGATGTCGATCACATAAAGTATTGTTTAAGATGCACAGCATTCCAACTTCTTGGAACTATTTGACCATCTAGGGTGGATAATTTGTATGCCCCCTTTCCTGCCTCAGTATCTATTAAATATGGACTTTCCCACTTAGGTGCTAGTTTACCTGCGTTGACTTCTCTTGTGTTTTGAAAAACTTTTCAAAGCACCAAGTTACCAACTTGAAATTTTCTCAACCTGACATTCTTGTTATAGGACTTAGCAATCCTTTGTTGATATGATGCCATCCTAATTTTTACTAAATCCTTTAACTCATCAATGGTGTCCAAATCATAGGTCAAGTTAGCATCATTTTGGTCAGATGTCAACAACTCATATCTGGCTGTAGGGACGACATCTTCTGCGTGGGTAACGGCTTCTGCTCCGAACACTAAGGAATAATGTGTTAGTCCTATAGCATTCTTGGGTGTGGTTTTTATCTGCCCATAAAATAAATGGTAGTTCTTTGGCCCGTCGTCCCTTCTTCTGATCTAGCATCTTTTTTAAGTTGTTGATAATGATTTTATTACTTGATTCTGCTTGTCCATTGGCTTGAGGATGTACAGGCGAGGATGTCACCATCTTGACTCCCCAACTGGTCAGGAAGTCTGTCGTCTTCTTGCTGATGAATTAGGAACCGTTGTCGCAGATTATTTCTGAAGGAATACCAAACCTGCTGAAAATGTTCTTTTTGATGAAGGAGATGACTTCTTTGTCGCGAACTTGGACGTATGCTTCTGCTTTATCCACTTGGAAAAGTAGTCTGTCATTGCAAGCATGAATACTTTCCCTCCTGGTGCTTTAGGCAATTTACCCACAATGTCCATCCCCCATGTCATAAATGGCCAGGGAGAAAGAATGGGATGAAGCAATTCTGCTGGTTAGTGCAGGATGTCGCCACGCTTCTGACACGAATCATATTTCTTGGCATATCCAGTGGCATCTTGACGCATTGTAGGCCAAAAGTAGCCCATCCTTAGGGCTTTTGTGTATAAGCTTCTTCCCCTAGAATGACTACCACAAATCCCTTCATGCAGCTCTTTAAGAACTTCGTTAGCTTAATCTGATTCTAAACACCTTAAATATGGACCTGCAAAAAATTTCTTAAATAGCACATTATCTATTAACAAATATCTTGAATTTCTTACTCTGAACGTTCTAGCATTCTTCTCATCAGTTGGGATGGTACCATCTTGAAGATACTTGATGTTAGGAGTGGTCCATGAAGTTTCTGACTGACTCTCTTGATCTTCTTGGATGTCGTCATCTATGCTGAAAAGATCTATCTTTTCCAGAGCAGGAATGTTGACATGAATGATTGGTATATTGGTTTGAGAGGCGCTTTTGAAGGCTGATTCCAAGTTAGCAAGGGCATCTGCTTGAGAATTTTCTTCGCTAGGTACCTGTTCTAAGGAAAATCTTTGGAATTTGCTTGCTAGGATTTTCACGATCCCCAAGTATGACGTCATCTTAGCGTTCTTAGCTGCATAAGAACCATTGAAATGATTAACCAATAATAATGAATCACAGTATACCTGAATCGCCTTAACATTAAGGTCTAGGGCAAAAGTTAATCCCGCAATGGCTTTAAAACCACAGCTTATGGCCTGGGGTATGATGTCCCCTTGTGGTGACTTCAGGATAATACCTAGACCTGTTCCTCTCATGTAGGATGCGCCATCTGTGAATAGTGTCCACTTGAGGATGTCGTCACCTTGAAGCTGTTGAACCTCAAGTTCTACTTCGAGTTGCATACTAGGACTGAAGTCTGCCACAAAGTCTGCAAGTGCCTGTGATTTTATTGCTGTTCTTGGCTTATATCTGATATCATATGTGCTCAGTTGGACTGACCATTTTGCCATCCTGTAAGATACCCGCAGGAAAATACAAATAGTTCCATCGAGAATCAAACACGGCATTTTCAATGTTTAATGGAGTCGCCACGGTAGTTTAACTTTAAACCCAAACTTAATGAAAAATGGTTAGAGACAAAGGATTCGGAGGTCAGGTTACACTTTGGTAAGAACTTAACCGGTAGTTTACCCAAAGTGCCTCGAAAAGCCAAGTCTCCCTAAGTTTGTTAACCAAAGTTGTGTGAGTGTGTGTGTGTGTCTATATTTTAAAAATGGGAGAAACTGACTTGTTTTTAGAAGGTGATTTTGGAAATAAAATGTAGCCATGTTAATGCCCTTTTGTTTTCTTTTTGATACTTTAAAGAGACAGAATATAATGTTCATCCAAGTAAAATAAGATATTCTTGGGGACGGGCTTTAATTAATCATGGAAAGGATTAATAAAGTCAAGAGGGACAATTAATACATTTACTTGGATGAGACCACAACTTGGGTGAATAAAGATGGTCAACTTTATCATCCAAGCAAGGTAATCATTACAAGATTAAAATAAATAAAAGCTTTTCTTGGACAAATCATTACTTGGATGAATAAAGAGTGTGGCTTAATCATCCAAGTAAGATAAACAAGAAGAGATTTGAAATAAAAGACTTTTAAATGTAAATAAACACTAAAGATTAAGACTTTAAATGTAACAAATCTCATCTCCATTTAGTTCATCATTTTAATGCACTACTGAAGTGCAAGATGAAGCTTTTAGGATCATGTGGGTATTTGGATCCAAGTTATATAAAGATTACATGAATAAATAAAGACTTGTAAAATAAAGATTTGTAAATGTAAATGACTTGGATGTAAGATGACATAAATATAAAAGACATAAATGTAAATGACATAAATATAACAAATACTCCTCTCCAGTTAGTTCATCATTTTAATACACCATAAAGTGTAAGATGAAACCATTGGTATCATGAGAGTACTTGGATCCAATCATATACATATATAAAGACTACATTTTTATAATCAAGAAGATGAACAAAGCTAAAATTCCAACAAGAAAAAGATGAAGATGACAATAAAGTAAAGATTCAACCTTTAAACAAGATTGGGGTAAATCATTAATTGATTGACCTAAGTTTACGTTTTTTCCTTCTTTACTTAGAGATCTTGGACTCTAAGATTTCACTTAACATGGATTGATCACCATTTTCACAAAGAAATTTACTTCATTTTGGAGAGAAGAAAATTTTAGAGAGTAACTTTAGGGGAGAATTCTTCATAAAATGAGAGAGGATGAGCTCTCTATTTATGGGAGGGATTAGGGGCTTGTTTGTAACTTAAAGTTACATTTTGGCCCTTCAACTATTGGCTTGTTACTTGCTTAGGGGCTAAGCAAATGAGATATTTTTTTATCACAAAATGGGTTGAAATTATATCATTTTTGTGCACAAAATGGGGCATTTTCGGATGTAAAATGGGCTGAGAATTAATTCTTTTAGAAGGAGGTATGTGGGTGACACAAAGGGAGTGAAAGACCAATCAGAATAGGGCACGTGGGGCTGTGATGGGTGAGGGAGACAATGGTTGGATGACGAACCAATCAGAGTGAGGCAGATGGGGGGCTTGTCTGGCGCGTGAGGCTCACCGTGGGACAAGGGGCGTGGCGCTGGCGGCTGGGCGAGTGAGGAGGGGATGCGTGGCGCTAGTTGTCGGCTGGCCCTCCAGGAGAAAACGCACATGGCATGCGCGACCGTTCCATTCTTCTTGGAAATTTTCAAAAATTCCCACAAAGTCCTTTTGGGCTTTGTGGGGAATTTACCCATGGTCTTGGCTTTTTGAAAATTACCATAAGGTCCCTCCCTTTCCAAAATAATTTAATTAATGCATAAAACACCCTTTGAACATTATAATGACCCAATTAAGTCCTTACTTACCCCTTAACTCCTCAATTTGATTATTTTAGAATAGTAATCCGAATCGGGGTACTTACAGAGCCCCTCGGCAACATCGCTTTAGGAAAGTAGGGTTTTCGATAAAGACAAAATCCCGATCTGGTGGACTACCAAGATAGAAGAGATGGTGACCGAGGTTATCAAGTGGCTGGACCCTTATCTGTAAAGGATTCCTACGTATCCCTATCCGAAGGAATCAAGTCGGTCGTAGATATGGTATGGCGAGAAACTTTAAGCTACTCAAACCTAGGGGTGACCATTCAAGGTCAGGCGAGAAACTTGGTGTCTCAAACCTAGGGGTGACCGTTCAAGGTCGGGTGAGGAACTTGGCATCTCAAACCTAACACCTAGGTGGATATCTGTCATCCTCTCTTAAGGTGTAGGGGAATATCTATCATTCTCTCCTAAAACGGGCTTGACTCTCATTTGGTCAGAGGTGGGACTTAGTCAACTTGGCTCTATGGAGAGGGTTGACTGAAGGAACGGGCATGACTCTCGGCTGGTCAGAGGCAGGAACTTGGTCAACTTGGCTCTATGGAGAGGGTTGACTTAAGGAACGGGCATGACTCTCGGTTGGTCAGAGGCGGGACATGGTCAACTTGGCTCTATGGAGAGGGTTGACTTAAGGAACGGGCATGACTCTCGGCTGGTCAGAGGTGGGACTTGGTCAACTTGGTTCTATGGAGAGGTTTGACTTAAGGAACGGGCATGACTCTCGGCTGGTCAGAGGCGGGAACTTGGTCAACTTGGCTCTGTGGAGAGGGTTGACTTAAGGAATGGTTTTATGTCATTTTGGACTCCCGGGACAAAGGTTTTCTTAACCTAAAATGACCACTATGGGTCTTGGCTTGGGTCAACTCCATCTTTTGGGGAGTTTGACGGGAAAATTGATCTTACGTCCCATTAAGGACGGCCGGGGACAAAGGCTTTAACCTAAAATGACCTCTCTGGGTCAAGGCTTGGGTCAACTCCATCTTTGCGGAGTTTGAAGGGAAAACTGGTCTTACATCCCACTAAGGACGGTCGGGGACAAAGGCTTTAACCTAAAATGACCACTTTGGGTTAGGGCTTAGCTTGGGTCAACTCCACCTTTGGGGAGTTTGACGGGAAAACTGGTCTTACGTCCCACTAAGAACGGCCGGGGACAAAGGCTTTAACCTAAAATGATCAGTCTGGGTCAAGGCTTAGCTTGGGTTAACTCCACCTTCGGGGAGTTTGATGGGAAAACTGGTCTTACGTTCCACTAAGGACTGCCGGGGACAAAGGCTTTAACCTAAAATGACCACTCTGGGTCAAGGCTTAGCTTGGGTCAACTCCACCTTTGGGGAGTTTGATGGAAAAACTGGTCTTACGTCCCACTAAGGACGGCCGGGGACAAAGGCTTTAACCTAAAATGACCTCTCTGGGTCAAGGCTTTGGTCAACTCCATCTTTGGGGAGTTTGACAGGAAAACTGGTCTTACGTCCCACTAAGGACGGCCGGGGACAAAGGCTTTAACCTAAAATGACCACTCTGGGTCAAGGCTTAGCTTGGGTCAACTCCACCTTTGGGGAGTTTGACGGGAAAACGGGTCTTACGTCCACTAAGGATGGCCGGGACATTTTTGGTCAAAGTTTGGACCTTGGTCTACTCAACTCTACGGGATGGTTGACATATTTTCTTGACACCGGAGAAGAGCCTAGGGGCGACCTTTAAGACACATTGTGGACGAAAATGTCCAAGACTTTGGAAAAATCATTTTGAGGGGAGATCAAAAGCATTTTGCTTGAAACATTATTTTAAACAAATGACACCAAATGGGCAAATTTAGAAGTGCTTATTTCTAAAGGCAAATCTTTTAACAAAGCATTTTAGTCAAATTTTTTATTTTAACTTAACCGTGAGGTTTGTTATGTATGAAGTCCTTTGGATTTTGTCCATTCGTTGAGAAGTAACTGATGGTATGAAATCTGCTCGTCACTGTTGTGGGGATAGCCCCAATGTCATCTTTGTCATTGTTGATGTGGAGGTAGCCCCAGTGTCGTCCTTCGACCTTTAATGTTGGCGTGAACCCGTTGTCTTCTCGCGTCCTTTGATGACGTTAGGAACCCATCCTTTTTTCATGACACACCCTTTCTTTTGCCTAGGTCACCCTTGCGGGTTTTCAACCTAGTGGGTATCTCTTTTACTTCTTTTTATGGCACACCCTGTTTTTTGCATACGCCGCGCTTTCGGGTTTTCGATCTAGCGGGCTAATTTTTTGGTGCCTTTCTCTTTTTTTTTTTTTTTATGAGTGATTCAGCCGACTCGATATAATGGGGACTTTTAAGTATTTTTCTTGGAGGAAACATGCAAGGGCATTTTATTTGGGAGAGAATCCCTTTATGTATGTGAGCTCTTTGAGCAATGTATCATGAAATGGGAGGAAGCCCTTGCTTGACAGAATACAAGTGTTTAGCTCTTTCCTAAGATGTAGAGGAGAAGACTTGTCGAGACATTTGAAACTTGCCTTAGTTAATATCATCAAAATGATTGCTTGAATGGACCATGTTTGTTATTAAATCAAGATTATAGCAAGCAATTAGCCTTAAAATGTATAAATGTTGTGATCAATTGAGATTAAGATTCGATCAATGGCAAGATCGGAAGAAGAAGGTGTATCTGGGAAATCGATCATCGATGGGACCGAGGGAAGAGAACTTGGTCATTTTGAGAGGACCATGGTTTGATGGTTTTGTTTCATGTTGTGACCGGACCCGAAGGTTGCCTACGTTCCTCTCGGTTTGAGGAGCTCAGGTCGCCGTAGTTCGGCCGTGTGAATCGTCTTTTGCTGAAGTCGGTGTCCTTTTAAAGGATGTTGTTGCTCTTTTGATGTAGATCACTTTTGCTCTGTGGTGAACTCCTTGGAATGGACCTTTTGGGGTAAACCCTTTTTTGGTGTGAACTCTTTTGAGATGAATGGGCCCTTTTGAGGTGAGTCCCTTCTTGGTTGTCTTTTGAGATAGACTTCCTTTCTTGTGAACCCTTTGGGGGCGAACTTTGCGGTGAACTTTTGAGGCGAACTTCCTCTTCACATATATTCATTTCCTTCTTTTCACATATTCATTTCCTCTTCCTCTTCTCATTTTTTTTCTTTTTTTTTCTTTCCTTTTTTTTTTTTAGGGAGAGGGGAAACATTAGGCCCAACTTGCTTTATTGGGCATTGGCTCATTTGTAGCCCCTTGGTGGCATGTCTGTCATTTTCCTGTTTGACTTTGAAGATCCGGGAAGCCCTTTGCTTGGATGCGCACGCGCGATCACGGTTGAATCTTGGTGGTTGAGCAACAACATCCTTGCCTTTTTATTGTCTTGGGATGCCTTTGATGTGCATCAAGAATTTGTATCGGAAAGGTGTATCGGGTTGTGTATCGGGAAATGTGTATCAGGGATGTGTATGAAGGGAGACTTGCCATTAATGGGTTCTTCATGCCAATTGATCACAATATTTATTCACATCAAGGTTAATTGTTTGCACTTAGCATTTTTCATTTGTGTTAGGTCCATTCGTCCTTAATGAGTCATCAATGACTAGTATGCTTAGAAGTTAATTCATCATTTTAGGGACGTAGCAATCAGTTGATAATAACAAGTAAGGCAATTTCAAGAGTAAATGTATATTGCAAATAATGTCTCAAGTCTAGAGAGAAGAGAATGAAAATGACTCTTTTATTTAGATAACTTTATACATACATGTCCTAAGTGTGGACCTTTGTAAAAATAAAAATACACAGTCTACGACGGACTTTGGTGAAAA
The DNA here is from genome assembly GCA_026119855.1 of Campanula takesimana. Lineage (NCBI taxonomy): Eukaryota > Viridiplantae > Streptophyta > Magnoliopsida > Asterales > Campanulaceae > Campanula > Campanula takesimana. Next base: position 52,610 of record JAOWBW010000642.1, on the reverse strand, counting down.
TCTAGAACCTACGAGGCTGGAAGACTCTATATTTTATATTTTTTTTAGGGATGGGCTCCCATGAAGTGCGATGGTCCATTTCCTTCCTCAATTGTTGGAGGGGTTGTCGGCGGCATATTCCATGTCTTCTACGGGGAACTTGGGTTCCATGTCGTCGGGAAAGATGTCGCGAGGTCTCCATTTGACTTGGCATTGTAATTTCCGGATTCATCTACTCATGAGTTGGAAGTTTGCTTTGGCCACCTCCTTTTGGTGATTTCTTTTCGAGGTGCGTAGCCTTCGTACGTGGTAATCAACGAAGGTACGGATCTCCATTTGATGTAGCCGCTTTTGGGCTTTCGAAGCACGGGCCTCTCCTTGTAGACAGTGTTCCAACCTTTTGATCTTGTTGTTCATGTGGATGGTTGTCTCGGACGCTAATTCAGATGTGGGGTCCTTGGTCAATGTTTCCAATGGACAGAACCGCGAAGGACTTTAGCATATTAAACCTCAAGGTGAAATTATAACCATGATTTAAGAAGAACGCTTCATTAGCGGATTAGCCTTTTAGGAAAACATGATCTTTTATTTTGAGAAAACTTGATCTCCATTTTTTTTGGAAAAGCACGCTTTTGTTTTGAGTGAAAGACTCACACACATTTTTCTATGTAAACTTTTGACAAGGCAATAATGATAATAATCTTATTAAGAAAACTGACAGTGGATTCAGCACGGTCGCCACATGGCATCTATCGGGGAGTCAAGACCCTAACTAAACCTAACAGATATCTTTTCTTAAGGGCTTATCACACATCCCAACAATGGACTTTAACTCTTCCTAAGGGGTGGTTGATGGAAGGGGTTTCGAAACTTCGTCCTCTGCTATGGCAACCACAGCACCATTCATTTCCCAACCCGGGGCATTTAGCCCTTCAGACATTTTCTGTGCACTGACCTTTTCCAAACGTCTTCCGTCACTCCGGCTTTGCTGATTTTAGGAACCACCACGTTGGACACTGATTTTGTCAACTTTTCCAAAACAGGCTTTCCCATTTCGGGATTAACAACTTCATCAATCAGGGACTCATTTTCCTTGGGGCAGACACCACTCCATTTTTCCTTCACCTCAATCCCCAGGGTTCTGAACTTAAGGGAGGTCACGGGATTGGATTCCACGAATTCAAGCATGTTAATACTCGGGTCGTTAGCTGTATCGGGGGCGTGGGGGCGTTCAAGCTTTCCCTGCTCAATCAAATCTAGAATAATACGTTTCACAATAGAGCACTCATCAGAATTTGTGCGCATGGCAATTGTATCGAGGTACCTCTCGGGGTTTTGGGTTGGAAGTTGACGAGAGGCTTTGCGAGGCCTTGCTTAACCAATCCCTCAAATACCTTGCTTATGGGCATTCCGAAATACTCAAACCTTATGAAGCGGGGTTTGGGTTGGCGTTTGGATCTTCCTTTACCTTTGACTGAAGTGTGGTGGTGATGAGAATTACTGCCGCTCGAGATGAGGCGTTCCTTATCTTCCATTTGCTTTCTCTTTCCCAACAATTTACCCGATTGAGGTGCAACATGAGGATTCTGTGGAGGTGCGTGGGTGTGGGCATACTCATAACCTCGGTTGCTTACAGGAATATACATCGGAGGCATGCAAAGAGATTGTGGTCCAAAAGGTCTTGGATTGTAGAAATGATACGGGTCACCATGGAATCCAATGGTTGATCGAGTACCCACATATGGTGACTGAGTTCTTGGGATTTGATTGGCGATCTCAAACTGAAAAGGAGTATAATTCGGAAGATATCGTGGGAATGATGGTTGAGGAATGACCGGTGTAAATGGTGAGACATGGGTGTTTTGAGTGTATTGTATTTGGGGATTCATGGGAGGTAACCCATAGGGAATGTTGGATCCGGGGTGAGGCGGAGTGTAGGGAGTTTGAGTGGGAGGTAAACTTTGAGTGATGGTATGTTGAGGTAGAGAATGAGGGGACTCGGTATTTTCGCCCGGTTGAGGGGGTGGAATTTGGTCGCAAATTGGAGGTTGGGTGACTTCGACCTCTTCCTCGTGGTCAGGAACTTCAATGAAGGACCCACCAGTCTGAAACAAAACCTTAACACCCTTCTTTCTCATTGACTCGACAAACTGATCTCGTGCTTTTTCATGGTGTTTCCTGGTAATCTCTTCCCGAGCCCTAGAGGCTTCTAACGCTTGGAGCAACTCTTCCTTGGTTGGACTGTCCTGATTATCCACGGCATCACTCTCCCAACTACTTTCCTTTGAGCTGGTCATCCCGAGGTACCGGAGTGGAGAAGTTGTAGCAACTGAGGAACTATCAGACTCAACGCTGAACAAGCGGTGACACGGTGCTCTTTTCCACTTCATTCTTGCTACGGCGAAAAAAAGAAGTAGTTTAGACTCGGGTAAAAAATTGGATGAGTGTTTGAGCCAAAGACGCACGTGTCTCTATTTTAGGATATTTGACCGGGCCGAATTTGCCTACTCCCCTCACCATGAGGGAGGGGGCTCCCACGCGATGAGAAGCTCAGGTCACCGTAGTTCGAACGGGTTTAGAATTCTAAGAGGAAAAGACGAACATGACTGACTTCTTAGAGGATAACAGGGATCCATCCATTTATTTGACTGATTTCCTAGGGGACAACGCCTAGGGTTTCAACGGGGACCTAGGGGACAACGCCTAGAGTTTCAACGGGAATCTTATTGGGGACCTAAGGGACAACGCCTATGTAACGCCCCGAATTCTTAGGTTTAATATGAACCATAGAATTCGACACGTCACTACTACTAATATCTGGATATAAATCAAAACTAATACAACAATACACCCCTAATAATCAAGAAACTACGTTACTAGAGATGGTTCAAACACTTCACCACCATTTTAACTTTACATTCCCACTAACTAATCCCAACTCTTTAACTGCTCGGCACAGAAGCCGGCAAACAAAAGATGACAACACATTATATACATATACACAACAGTACCCCCAAAATTCTGAGTTCAACTCACTCAGATTTAACCGTCGTCCTCACAACTAAAGAGTAACATTTAACCTACCCAAAAGTGATTTCCCCTGAAATAAGAACTTGCTACAACGATCCTCACTTCGTGCTATCACTAGCCTTCTTGGAGTCTAAGGAAAACAAAGAAACAAGAAACGGGGTGAGATAAAATCTCAGTAAGTTACTACTATAGCTACATGATATGCATACATATGATAATGAAGTATGGAAGGATCTCATATAGCAATGTATCAAGAAGCAAGTCATATGAGTAGCTAATCCTACCTATTATGCAACACGTATAACTGAGTACACATTACAAAGGATATTTCTTTCCTCCTTATTACTCCATACCCATTCATAACCAGAACTTTCAAATTGATGTTACCGTTGATGTAGGCCTTCATACTGAACGTAGCTTCATAATATCAATGGAGACCCGTTACCCAGTATCTCAAACCAAGAACAAAAAGAGCTATTCAATCATTGTGCATAATGCTCCAATAATTGGGAAAGCTAGACCCCTACCGGGATCAAGAGTAGGAGCAAATGGTCACAGATGCATAGATTCACGGTTATTACTTAGCCCCAGCACTCATAATAAACATGAACCTATACACCCCCGAAACAACAAGCCAGCTGGACACACATATAAGTACACAAGTAATATTTACTTGATCTAACAAAACTAGCACTAGGCCCAAAGTAGGGGACTAGTCCATTAACCACATAAATCACGTAAGCACAATTGCATATTCTCGTCAATTCAACTTGTAGCACAATTGATGTTCATCCTTTATTTCTCTTTCTATTTTAGAACTTTGGAAACTCTGTCATTTTACAGCATAGTGTGCGGCCGCCCACAAGGGTATGTGCGGTCGCCCACTTTAAGGGATCCAAAGAACAAATTCTTTCAGAAGATTGTACGGTCGCCTGCCCATTTTGGGCGGCCGCCCACACTCACGCCAGGCCCAAAACTGAGAATTGTTACATTTCACCGTCCCAAAAGTATAACATACACTCTATACAAAGATTTTTCCTCTACTAAACTTATCACAACCCAGTACAAGAGAAGATAAACATACTTCTACCACTTTAAAACCCAAGAACAATAGCCTTGAAACCTACCCAAATCAACTTTCCCAAATAACCATACTTTTCCACAATTTCACAAAGAATGTCACATACAATAATTATATGACCATTTTAACATTTAAAAGGGAAATTAGTAACTTACCCACTTACGAAAAATACACCAACTAAAATGATTTTTGTTCGGTCTATGTGAACCACCGTATCTCGTATAGCAATCCTACCCAGTGGAATAGATGAAAATCATGAAGAATTTCGTTGAGGCTAAATCTCTTTTGATAGAAATAGTCACGGAGGTCAACAAATATGTAAGGAGATGTTTTCCTGTTCTTTTTCGGTTTACCAGCTTGTCTATGAATATATATGCCAACCTAGAGGTGTTTATATTATCACAATTTAATTTAAAACTCAAATACTCTTTATTGGTTAAATTGGGTGGCAACCGCTTCACCAAATTCCAAGTGTCGGTCAAGAAAGAGAAAGTTCCACCGAGGTGCTGTTTTAGATGGCTGAATAAACAAACACATTCAGCAACTAATGTTTTGGTAGAAGTCAACAAGGTGGCACTGACATAATGAGGTGGCAAGGCAACATTGGCAAGTAAAAAAAAAAAATGACATTTGACTTCTTTTCTAATTTTGCAGAATTCCAGTCAGCTTAAACAAATAACCTGGAATAAATTATTCATCCGAATTATATGATTAAGATTGCATTTCAAAGCCCTACGTGTCTAGTTTGTCTTGCATTTTTCGGATTGTAAATCCGAATTTTATACACAAAGTTATGCTCATTTTACTGCAGACTAGTCAAGCCGCTAAAAACGATGAATTTAACTGAATTTTATCTAAATATTCAATTGGTCAAGTAAATCATTTAAAATAATAAAACTAACACAAATGCTCAAGTAAATAAAGCAATTCATGAAATTATTATCTAACACATATAATCAAATAAATTATGCAAGTCATAAAAATAGTACCTAGCACATAAAATGCACATATATTTCATTTAACACTTCAACTAAATACCACATAAATCACATAATAAATTATAATTATGTAAATTGCAAAAATATGAAAATAAAATTGGGGGAGGCGTTACATCCTCCCCAGCTTAAAAGAAAATTCGTCCGCGAATTTTATTTATCTAACTGATCATAATTACTTACTGAAATTATCAAATAGACTCGGGTATTTTTCTCGCATTTCCCGCTCGGTTTCCCAAGTAGCATCTTCAGTCTCATGATTCCTCCATAACACTTTCACGAGTCGAATCCGTTTGGTACGCAAGACTTGTTCCTTCCAATCAAGAATCTCCACCGGTAATTCCTCGTAGGACAAATCAGGTTGAAATTCAATAGGCTCATACTCAAGTACATGTGATTCATCCGCTATATACTTACGAAGTGTAGAGACATGAAATACATTATGTACCCCGGATAATGATGGCGGTAGTGCAAGTCTGTAAGCTAGTTTCCCAATCCTCTCAAGGATTTCAAATGGTCTAATATACCGAGGAGTCAACTTTCCTTTTTTCCCAAATCGTTTCACACCTTTCTGAGGCGATACCTTTAAGAACACGAAATCACCCACTTGGAATTCAAGATCCCTTCTTCTATTATCAGCATAACTCTTTTGACGACTTTGAGCTTTCCTCAATCTATCTCGAATCAATTTCACACTCTCCACAGATTGTTGAACCATTTCGGGTCCCAAAAGCTTTGCTTCCCCGAATTCATCCCAACATATTGGTGATCTACATTTTCGACCATACAATGCTGCGTAGGGGGCCATTTCAATACTAGACTGATAGCTGTTATTATAGGCAAATTCAACTAACGGTAAACGCACATCCCAACTACCTTTGAAGTCAACCGCACATGCTCGTAAAATATCCTCAAGAATCCGTACCAACCTTTCTGATTGCCCATCTGACTGTGGGTGAAATGTTGTGCTGAAATTCACTTTCGTACCCATTGCACCTTGAAGAGCTTGCCAAAATCGGGATGTAAAACGAGGATCTCTATCGGATACTATACTCACAGGAACCCCATGAAGCCGAACTATTTCCTGAACATATAAAGAAGCTAACTGAGTCAATGAATACCCCATGGAAACAGGTAAAAAGTGAGCTGACTTGGTTAACCGGTCTACTATAACCCAAACAGCTTCGTAACCCCTCCGAGTACGTGGTAAACCAGTTACAAAGTCCATCGTGATATGCTCCCATTTCCATTCCGGAATCTCTAAAGGTTGTAACATACCCGCTGGACGTTGATGTTCTACTTTCACTTGTTGACATGTTAAACACTTAGACACATAATCTGCAATCTCCCTTTTCATACCGTTCCACCAGAAATATTTCTTCATATCTTGATACATTTTCGTACTTCCCGGATGTATGGTATACTTTGTCTTATGAGCCTCCTCCAGTACTCGCTGTTTAATCTCACCATCTGCTGGAATACACACCCTACCACGAAATGTAAGAATTCCATAATTATTTGAGGCAAAGTCGGGTTGTCTACCCTCTTTCATTCCATTAACAACCTTCTGCAATTCAGGATGAATCACCTGAGCTTCTTTAATCTGTTGAAGTAAAACGGATGTAGCTCTTATATTCGCAAAACTCATGCCATGACTCGATTCATAAGGGTTCCAGTCTCGCAAATCTTCTAACAATTTCCACTCTCGTGCCATCAAATGTGCAACATAAGTATTCCTGCTCAACGCATCTTCCACCACATTTGCCTTTCCCAGGTGATACAAAATCGTACAATCATGATCTTTCGATTTCTCCATCCATCTGCATTGTCTCATGTTGAGTTCTTTCTGAGAAAACAAATACTTCAAACTCTTATGATATGTGAACTCTTCAAATCTAGCTCCATATAAGTAATGCCTCCACTTGTGTAATGCAAATTTAATCGCAGCCAATTCTAAGTCATGAGTAGGATAATTCTTCTCATAAGGAGTTAACTTCCTCGAAGCATAAGCAATTACTTTACCATTCTGCATCAACACACAACCTAATCCTTCCTTGGAAGCATCCGTGTAAACAACAAAATTATCGGATCCACTAGGCAAGGCTAATACTGGAGCGACTGTCAATCTTCGTTTCAACTCTTGGAAGCTTGCTTCACATTTACCATCCCATTCGAAGGCTACAGATTTCCGTGTCAAACTAGTCATTGGTGTAGCAATTTTGGAAAATCCTTCAATAAACCTTCGATAATAACTTGCCAATCCCAGAAAACTACGTACCTCGGTGACTGTTGTTGGTCTCTTCCAGTTAACTATAGCCTCTACCTTTGAAGGATCGACAGAAATACCCGCCGCTGACACCACGTGTCCCAAGAAATAAACTTCTTCCAACCAGAAGGCACATTTACTAAATTTGGCAAATAACTGCTTTTCCTGAAGAACACTCAATACAATCTTTAAATGTTGCTTATGCTCAGCCTTTGATTTAGAGTAGACCAAGATATCATCAATAAAAACCACCACAAAACAATCCAGGTAAGGTTTGAAAACTCGATTCATCAAGTCCATAAATACTGCAGGAGCATTCGTCAAACTAAATGGCATAACCACAAACTCATAATGTCCGTACCTGGTGCGTAAGGCTGTCTTCGGTATATCCTCCTGTCGGACTTTCAGCTGATGATACCCACTTCTTAAGTCAAGTTTTGAATAAACTACAGACCCCTGAAGTTGATCAAACAGATCGTCAATGTGAGGTAACGGATACTTATTTTTAATGGTTACCTGGTTAAGCTCTCTGTAGTCAATACATAATCTCAAAGTACAATCTTTCTTTTTAACAAATAACACTGGTGCACCCCACGGTGACACACTAGGCCTGATAAACCCTTTTTCAAGTAACTCCTCGAGTTGTTTCTTCAGTTCCCTTAACTCAGCTGGAGCCATTCTATACGGAGCTTTAGATATCGGTGTGGTACCTGGTAATAACTCAATACAAAACTCAAGTTCCCGGTCAGGTGGCATACTATACTCGGTAGAAAACACATCCGGAAATTCAGATATGATGGGAATATCTTCCAACTTTGCTACGAACATACTCTTGTCAACAACACATGCAAGATACCCAGTACAACCACCAGATAACAATTATCTAGCTTTCAAAGCAGATATAAAATGAAAACTACACATAGGCCTATCACCCTCAAATATAATTTCAGGTAAACCCGGTATAGAAAAAGTAACCACCTTTTGATGACAATCAACAGATGCATAATGCATATAAAGCCAATCCATACCAAGTATCACATCAAAATCTTTTATAGGCAACACTACTAAGTCACCTGAAGAGTGTGATCACTCACCAGAACATCACAATTCTTATACACCTCAGTAGCTAACATGCAATCTCCCATAGGGGAAGATACTTCTAACACGTAATGCATAGAATCAGGAATGACAGGTAAATGGGACACAAAATGTGATGCCACATAAGAATGAGATGATCCTGGATCTATAAGGACTCGCGCTCGCGTACTAAAAAGAAAAATGGTACCTTCTATCACCGCTGTAGACTCAGCCACTCTGTGCTGATCAATAGAGAACACTCGACCCTGTACTTTAGGCTGACCCCAACTATCCCGCTTACTACAAGAGGCCTGCTGCCCGGTACCCTCTCTTTGAGTTCCCTTACTCTTTGGGCAATCCCTTTTAAAATGTCCACTCTCACCACAGTTTAAGCATTTTTCTTGTTTCAACCAACACCTGTCTTCAGTATGGCCCTCCTTCGAACAATACCTGCAAGTCCACTTCGAACTCGAAACATTTGGTTTTGAACCCACCGACACACTTCCCATACTTTCCGGTTGCCGCTGAGGTCGACCACCCTACCTGTTAAATCCACCCCTTTTACTTCCTGAGCTCTGAGCCCTCTCTGGAACACGTTCTGATGGTTGACCCACCGTTGTCAGTCCCAGTTTGACCATGTGTTCTTCAATATCATTCTCAATAGCATAAGCCTTCTCAACTGCTTGTCGATAACTAGTAAGCTGTAGGGAAAGAAGTTGCTTCATATACTCTGTCTTTAACCCCTTCACAAAACGTTGAGCCCTCTTTGTTTCAGTTGGAACCAAATGACTACAATACCTTGCTAATTTGGTAAATTCAGAGGAATATTGTCCCACCATCATATTTCCTTGCACTAAGTTTAGAAATTCCATTTCTCTTTGATCTTGAACAACTAAGGGAATGAACTGTGAGTTGAAATCTTTGAGAAAGTCCTCCCAAGTATGTTGTACTTCTTTCTCCTGATCCCAGCTCTGGCATAACACCTTCCACCAGTGCTCCGCAGCCTTCTCTAGTTTAAAAGTTGCAAAGGTTACGTTCTTTTTATATTCACATTTCAAGGCAGTAAATATCTTCTCAATTGTAACGACCCAAAAACCCGTATCTATTTTCTTAGTAAAAATATTTGTTTATTTATTTAATTAATTATTTATGTGTGCATTTTAGTGTTTCATAATATTTTATACCTAGCATTTTAATTGATCATTTGTGCTAGTGTAGAGTTATTGGGTCTTAGTTGTTAGTGGGGAGTATGGGTTTATGTGTTCTAGTTGGGTCTAGAGGGGGCCTAGGTGAAACATTTTATTTCTTCATCCTACTCCTTCCTCCTCCCTCCTCCCTCACCTCACATTTTCATTTCCCTCTCTCTCTCCTCCATTGTTGGGTAAAGAAAAGGTAAGAATTCTCCCCCCTTCTCTCCTCATTTTGATCCTCTTCTATTCATTTTTTCTTATTGCTCATTTTATGAAAAATGTTTAGATCGTCACTAGGATCGTTTATATCCACGAAAATTCGAATTTCGTCATCTTTCATAAATTCCAAGTAAGTTACTTTTCCCCCATTTATGTTAAAAATGTTCATCCTTAACTCATTTGATGCTCTAGTTGATATATATATTGTTTCTTTGGTTGATTTGGAATTAATTTACATTTTATTCATATTTTGTAAGAAATTATGTTTGAATCATCTTTTGATTTGGGTTGTCTAGATGATGTTATATGGGACCTTTTAGGCTTATAAGTTATTTTAGCACCTTGGGATACTTGTTAGAGGTATTGATTTTGAGTTGTGTTGAAATGGGTAAGTTTTGGGGAAGAACCCAGGTATTAGTTGCCGATTTCTGGCAGAGCAGGGTTGGTGGGCGACCGCCCATGTTCGGGTTGGGAGACCGCCCATAAAGTCAGTCCGAGTGGTGTTAATTAATGGTCTTAGGCGACCGCCCATGACTGTTTTGGGCGACCGCCCGTAATGGCTGGTATTGAATGTCCTTATTTTTGGGTTGTTTTAGGATTCAACTTGGTCTAGGCTCGGAGCACTAGTCTTGTTAACTTAAGTTAATATCGTGGAACATTCTAGTGTTTGAAAAGGGTTCCGTTGTGAACAATTGTGTTATGGAATCGGTCTAAGTATTGTTTGGGAATGTTTGGTCATCTTATGATGTGTTCGTGATTGTTCCAATCGAATTGATTTTGGATAAGACTTGGTCAAGGTTTTAGGCGATATCCTATAGTACCTAGAGGGTTGTTATTGAACACTAAAGTGTAGGGTAAGTGTAGGGTTTGGTCCGGTTGTGATCATGTACTAATAGGTGTAACCTCTTGGATTCGTTTGGGGTGTTTAGAATTGGTTCGTTATGAACGGACGTATAGCGTGAAATGGTGATTGGGTACCTGCGGTTTGATTAACCTTAAGGTGTAGTCACTCGGACATCCTATTTGGAATTCTAGGTGTGAAAATATAGGGAGTTAATAGTCTTAGTACATCTTCATGAGTAAACGTTTAGGGAAATTTTGGTAATAGTCATTGTACTATTTGTGAGCGACCGTTTGGGTTGTGCTCTGTATGAGTAACTTGTGAGTATCATCTTTAGGATGTGTTTTGTATGTGTCTTATCTTGGAGTCATCATGTTTTAATGGTCAATGTTGTTGGGTTCTCTATGAGAAATCTCGTTTATCGTTGTTGGACTCTTTTATGAGAAACTTCTTGTATTCGTTATTGTTGATCTCTTCATGAGTAACTGTTTGCATCCTTTGTGATGAGCTTAGCTTGGTTCCCTACTTTGGAATCATTGCCCCCGTTGTTGTTTCAAGCGAGTATTTATTACTATGTGCTTGTTTAAAGCCCAGCTGGCATTTGTGGTTGTGTCGGGCGATGGGGAAGATTATAATGGTAACGAGCCGAGTCCATTATAATGTGATCCATTGTTTTGCCCTTATTTTCCTCTTCCAGATTGGCCTTGGTTGGGATGAGCTAGCTTCCTTCGGAAGTAGTCTAGCTAACTTTTTGGGTTTTGACTTTGTGTCATCTCCCCTGTCCTTTGTGACATGTTACCTTGTTATGGTTCCGGTACCGAGGTTGTGATCTTCAGCTGTTTATGCTACTACAAAGAATGGTTGATTGATTCATTAGTCGGTTCTGTCCGAGGTTCTCTTCAGCTGTTATGCTGCTATGGTTGATGGATTGATTGGTTGGTTCTGACCGGGTTCTTATCTTTAGCCGTTTGTGCTACTACGAAGATTGATTGATTGGTTGATGGGTTGGTTCTGCACAGAGGCTTCTCTGTTATATCCGTTTGGTGAAACCTTGGCTCAGTATCCTTTGTAACATGTTTATTTCAGTCTTATGTGCTGCATGATGAGTTAGTCGTTATTTCCAACTGGTATGAGACAGTTGGCGATAGGGAGCTTTCTCATTTGTTGTTATGTGATTTACTTGTTCAATTATACTATTGATTTGCATGATATTATGCCATGTAGCTGCATTTAGTAGCTTAATGAGATTTTATCTCACCCCGTTTCTTTTATCCTTGTTTTTCCTTAACCCCCCTAGGAAATCAAGTGGTAGCGTTGTGAGGTCCGTTGTAGCGGGAATCTTCTGAGCAGGTTGATCGCCTTAAGGATAGTTGCTCTTCGGAGCCTTTATGTATTTTGTTGTGAGATCGAGGTAGTACAGTGTTGTGTAAATACTATTACCCGTTGAGTTTTTATATTATTAGTTGTTCTTGCTTCCACACTGGTAGATTTTCCCTGAGTTGAAATCTCGTGAGGTGTTGTTTAATGGTATTGGTTTATAGTTGAATTCACGCGCCCGGTTTGGTATTTTGCATCTTGGAGATGTATATTATGTAAATTTTATGTATATGGATTTTAGTATGTTCCGGGGCGTGGCAGTTGGTATCAGAGCAATGGTTTTAGATCTTGGAAGAGAATAAGAACTCTGATATTGAATAGGTTTCAATACTTGGGTGTTACAAGTTTGAGCGGTTTAGAAAACTAAGTTTTCATAAAGGATGAGGTTAAGGTAGAAGTTGGTTGAGTTATAAGTCTTAATATTGACGTCGAGTGTTCCTTCTCTTGTGGTATATCAAGTATAGGATTGGCGCTGATAGTGTGGTTCCATTGGGGTTAGTTGGTTTGAAGACGGAGAGTGTGAGTCTTGGAGGACTTGGCGTGTCTGTTTTGTAAGTGGATGATGTTTCGTGCTGTTTGCGCATGTTTGTCCTCATTCGGTGATTTATGATGAAGTGTATTCTCGAATACGAATTTTCGTGATTTCTTGCGGTGTATAAGGTGATTTAGTTATGTCACCTATTCAGGGTATTGACGAGTTGAGTAGTATGTTTTGGCTTTCTATGTGTCCCGAATCTCTTGGTTGCCATTGATTGGTAGTGAGTATTTCTATACTAGTATGTGTGACTTTGCTTAGAAGCATAATGGATTATAAGTGGATGCACCTCTTGTGAGAAGTTATATTAGTCTTCATGAAAGAAAAATGTTTTAGAGATTTAAGAAAGCTTAAGGATGAGTATTTCAGGAGATTCCCTTTTTGGTCACTAAATTTGTAAATATTTCCGATCAGTCCCTGTTTAGTTTGGGAAGCTTGGTTGAATAGTGTGGATTGAGATTTAATAAAGTCTTATATAATTCATCGCACTTCGAATTGGGTAATTTTGGGTCTAAACTTGATATTTTTAGGGAGTTCAATTAGGTCGCTATGACGAATTAGTACTTTTCATCTTATATTGGTGAATTAGTAAACTCCGGAAGTTGAGTTATGATACTTTTAGAATCATTTTAGTACATGACTAGAGTTGAGTTAAAGCAATACGAGTTGTGAGTATATTGTGGAAGATATAACCATTAATTATGGTAAGCGCGATAAGTTTAAAGGACTAGACGTATTTTGAGAAGGTGAGAATTTTTCGAGCAATATTAAAGGCATTTTGGGTTTTAGTGAACAGTTGTCACATGGTCCTGAATCTTTTCTTTGTGGCGTTCTCGTTTGGATTAAGGATTTGTAAAGGAAGTTGAGTATAGATACTTGGACATATTAAAGGACATTATGATTTTGTGCTGGGTCAGTGGAAATGTGGCTAGCTAATTGGATTATTATGTTGGTAATACTGTTGAGAGTAAGTAACATTAGGTTAATAAATGTATACGTGAAAGACTAATTTGGGCTAACCATTGATCGAGGTTCAAGATCAAAGAATTGGGACGGAACAGTTTATTTAATATTTCAGATTATTAGTGATCTTTTGTAATATCTTTTAGAGTTGTAAGTTATGATATATTGATATTTATGAAGATAAAGATTGCGAAAATTTTGGATCGTTCCAGTTACTGCTATAATGGTAATCCTTGGAGACATAGTCACTTAGGTGAACATTTGGAGGATGGAATTTCTTTAGCTTTTCATAGTTTAAGAAGTTGAGTAAGCTCGAGATGGTTTAATGTTTTGAGTTTCTTGGAAGTAATATTAAGTATGCGATTTTCTAATGGAAGTATCCTTACAGTATAATTAGGGTTGTGAATAAGACAAGTTTGTAGTATCTCGAGAATTATGTTTAGGAGAAATTTGGATTCTTCAATTTTGGCCTTGGGTATGGATTTTAGTTAAGGAGTGAAGATATTGATTGAAGAAGGTTCGGTACGAGAGATTACTATGTTGTAAGCATTATTTAAGTTTACTATATGATGGGTTAAAGTGGATAATTGGGAAATTCGGGTAAAGACGGAACTAAAGTAACTGTGGCTATTGGATCATTCGGGTAAGTATTCTAAAATTCGGGTTAATAAATAGAGCTATCTATGACTAGGGATGGATTGTGGTTTTATTGATATCGCCTTAGCAAGATATAGTTGTTTTTATGGGACCAAGTTTAGAAATGATGTTAATAGGTTACCAATGTTGGATAATCATATGTTCTTCGACAAGATAAATGTGAATTAATACAAGTGGGTTGAGAAATACAAAGATTATGACTGTATTATGTTTTACCTCATGAGGAAGTGAGTGTGGTAGTGGAATCTCATTTGATCGGATAGTTGATGACGGTAAATTTTTGAGTATATCATTGCGTCATTGGGTGACAATAATAGTTAGCCCTATTCTTTCTCTTAGTTGTTCGGGTAGTAGTGTGATTACTTGGGATGATGTCTAGATCGTCAATGCGTACGGATGAACCGGAAAGGTAAAATTTATGGATGTTCATGATTTAAGGGTTGATGGTGAGTGTAATGCTAATTAGGATCAAATCAGCCATGTTTCATAATTGGTGATCAAGCGATAGTCGTGGGAATTTGAAATCCCGGATGAAAGAAGAGGTTGACTTTAGAATGTTTAATATGAGTATACCTGAGATATGTATGTGATTAATATATGTTGATTTATTTGAGTCATGGAGACTATGTCTGAAAATTTTGATAGGTACTCGATTGAGGTTATGAGTGCTATATGAGAATCGATATTTTGTCGCCTCATTATGACCGCGTGTTGTGAATTTTGTTGAGTGAATTCGTGGGCGAATTCTGTTTAAGGAGGGTAGATTGTAACGACTCGAAAACCCGTATCTATTTTCTTAGTAAAAATATTTGTTTATTTATTTAATTAATTATTTATGTGTGCATTTTAGTGTTTCATAATATTTTATACCTAGCATTTTAATTGATCATTTGTGCTAGTGTAGAGTTATTGGGTCTTAGTTGTTAGTGGGGAGTATGGGTTTATGTGTTCTAGTTGGGTCTAGAGGGGGCCTAGGTGAAACATTTTATTTCTTCATCCTACTCCTTCCTCCTCCCTCCTCCCTCACCTCACATTTTCATTTCCCTCTCTCTCTCCTCCATTGTTGGGTAAAGAAAAGGTAAGAATTCTCCCTCCTTCTCTCCTCATTTTGATCCTCTTCTATTCATTTTTTCTTATTGCTCATTTTATGAAAAATGTTTAGATCGTCGCTAGGATCGTTTATATCCAAGAAAATTCAAATTTCGTCATCTTTCATAAATTCCAAGTAAGTTAATTTTCCCCCATTTATGCTAAAATTGTTCATCCTTAACTCATTTGATGCTCTAGTTGATATATATATTGTTTCTTTGGTTGATTTGGAATTAATTTACATTTTATTCATATTTTATAAGAAATTTATGTTTGAATCATCTTTTGATTTGGGTTGTCTAGATGATGTTATATGGGTTATTTTAGGCTTATAAGTTATTTTAGCACCTTGGGATACTTGTTAGAGGTATTGATTTTGAGTTGTGTTAAAATGGCCAAGTTTTGGGGAAGAACCCAGATCTTAGTTGCCGATTTCCGGTAGAGCAGGGTTGGTGGGTGACCGCCCATGTTCGGGTTGGGCGACCGCCCATAAAGTCAGTCCGAGTGGTGTTAATTAATGGTCTTGGGCGACCGCCCATGACTGTTTTGGGCGACCGCCCGTAATGGCTGGTATTGAATGTCCTTATTTTTGGGTTGTTTTAGGATTCAACTTGGTCTAGGCTCGGAGCACTAGTCTTGTTAACTTAAGTTAATATCGTGGAACATTCTAGTGTTTGAAAAGGGTTCTGTTGTGAACAATTGTGTTATGGAATCGGTCTAAGTATTGTTTGGGAATGTTTGGTCATCTTATGATGTGTTCGTGATTGTTCCAATCAAATTGATTTTGTATAAGACTTGGTCTAGGTTTTAGGCGATATCCTATAGTACCTAGAGGGCTGTTATTGAACACTAAAGTGTAGGGTAAGTGTAGGGTTTGGTCCGGTTGTGATCATGTACTAATAGGTGTAACCTCTTGGATTCGTTTGGGGTGTTTAGAATTGGTTCGTTATGAACGGACGTATAGCGTGAAATGGCGATTGGGTACCTACGGTTTGATTAACCTTAAGGTGTAGTCACTCGGACTTCCTATTTGGAATTCTAGGTGTGAAAATATAGGGAGTTAATAGTCTTAGTACATCTTCATGAGTAAACGTTTAGGGAAATTTTGGTAATAGTCATTGTACAATTTGTGAGCGACCGTTTGGGTTGTGCTCTTTATGAGTAACTTGTGAGTATCATCTTTAGGATGTGTTTGGTATGTGCCTTATCTTGGAGTCATTATGTTTTAATGGTCAATATTGTTGGGCTCTCTATGAGCAATCTCGTTTATCGATATTGGACTCTTTTATGAGAAAATTCTTGTATTCGTTATTGTTGATCTCTTCATTAGTAACTGTTTGCATCCTTTGTGATGAGCTTATCTTGGTTCCCTACTTTGGAATCATAGCCCCCGTTGTTGTTTCAAGCGAGTATTTATTACTATGTGCTTGTTTAAAGCCCAGCTGGCATTTGTGGTTGTGTCGGGCGATGGGGAAGATTTTAATGGCAACGAGCCGAGTCCATTATAATGTGATCCATTGTTTTGCCCTTATTTTCCTCTTCCAGATTGGCCTTGGTTGGGATGAGCTAGCTTCCTTTGGAAGTAGTCTAGCTAACTTTATGGGTTTTGACTTTGTGTCATCTCCCCTGTCCTTTGTGACATGTTACCTTGTTATGGTTCCGGTACCGGGGTTGTGATTTTCAGCTGTTTATGCTACTACGAAGATTGGTTGATTGATTGATTAGTCGGTTCTGTCCGAGGTTCTCTTCAGCTGCTATGCTGCTATGGTTGATGGATTGATTGGTTGGTTCTGACCGGGTTCTTATCTTTAGCCGTTTGTGCTACTACGAAGATTGATTGATTGGTTGATGGGTTGGTTCTGCACAGAGGCTTCTCTGTTATATCCGTTTTGTGAAACCTTGGCTCAGTATCCTTTGTAACGTGTTTATTTCAGTCTTATGTGCTGCATGATGAGTTAGTCATTATTTCCAACTGGTATGGGACAGTTGGCGATAGGGAGCTTTCTCATTTGTTGTTATGTGATTTACTTGTTCAGTTATACCGTTGATTTGCATGATATTATGCCATGTAGCTGCATTTAGTAGCTTACTGAGATTTTATCTCACCCCGTTTCTTTTATCCTTGTTTTTCCTTAAACCCCCCCCCCCCCCAGGAAATCAAGTGGTAGCGTTGTGAGGTCCGTTGTAGCGGGAATCTTCTGATCAGATTGATCGCCTTAAGGATAGTTGCTCTTCGGAGCCTTTATGTATTTTGTTGTGAGATCGAGGTAGTACAGTGTTGTGTAAATATTGTTACCCTTTGAGTTTTTATATTATTAGTTGTTCTTGCTTCCGCACTGGTAGATTGTCCCCGAGTTGAAATCTCGTGAGGTGTTGTTTAATGGTATTGGTTTATAGTTGAATTCACGCGCCCGGTTTGGTATTTTGCATCTTGGAGATGTATATTGTGTAAATTTTATGTCTATGGATTTAAGTATTTTCCGGGGCGTGACATCAATACTCTCTATCCATTCTTCAGCTTTTACTGCATCAGGCTCCCCATCAAAACTACGAGGTTGCATTTTCAGAAACTTGGTAAGGCGACTTGCATTACCCCTGTCTTCCGCTCCTGACTGTGCCTGCCCAGGATTGTTTTGTCCCTGTTGGTTGGAGACCATTTGATCTAGTAGTTGAAACATCTGTTTGTAATCCACATTGTGATCATTACCCACCTCCACAGAAGGAGTTTCTGATTCCTCGTTTCCCTGAGTACTACTACCAATATCCTCTGACTGACTTATCTCTGCCCTACACATAAACACTCGACGTTAATAACACAACCCATAAACCAACCCGCCTAGGCCATAGATCCTATCCAGGCTTAGAGCTAACCATAGCTCTAATACCAACTGTAACGCTCCGAATTCTTAGGTTTAATATGAACCATAGAATTCGACACGTCACTACTACTAATATCTGGATATAAATCAAAACTAATACAACAATACACCCCTAATAATCAAGAAACTACATTACTAGAGATGGTTCAATCACTTCACCACCATTTTCACTTTACATTCCCACTAACTAATCCCAACTCTTTAACTGCTCGGCACAGAAGCCGGCAAACAAAAGATGACAACACAATATATACATATACACAACTGTACCCCAAAAATTCTGAGTTCAACTCACTCAGATTTAACCGTCGTCCTCACAACTAAAGAGTAACATTTAACCTACCCAAAAGTGATTTCCCCTGAAATAAGAACTTGCTACAACGATCCTCACTTCGTGCTATCACTAGCCTTCTTGGAGTCTAAGGAAAACAAAGAAACAAGAAACGGGGTGAGATAAAATCTCAGTAAGTTACTACTATAGCTGCATGATATGCATACATATGATAATGAAGTATGGAATGATCTCATATAGCAATGTATCAAGTAGCAAGTCATATGAGTAGCTAATCCTACCCATTATGCAACACGTATAACCGAGTACACATTACAAAGGATATTTATTTCCTCCTTATTACTCCACACCCATTCATAACCAGAACTTTCAAACTGATGTTACCGTTGATGTAGGCCTTCATACTGAACGTAGCTTCATAATTTCAATGGAGACCCGTTACCCAGTATCTCAAACCAAGAACAAAAAGAGCTATTCAATCATTGTGCATAATGCTCCAATAATTGGGAAAGCTAGACCCCTACCGTGTTTAAGATTTGGAGCAAACGGTCACAGATGCATAGATTCACGGTTATTACTTAGCCCCAGCACTCATAATAAACATGAACCTATACACCCCCGAAACAACAAGCCAGTTGGACACACATATAAGTACACAAGTAATATTTACTTGATCTAACAAAACTAGCACTAGGCCCAAAGTAGGGGACTAGTCCATTAACCACATAAATCACGTAAGCACAATTGCATATTCTCGTCAATTCAACTTGTAGCACAATTGATGTTCATCCTTTATTTCTCTTTCTATTTTAGAACTTTGGAAACTCTGTCATTTTACAGCATAGTGTGTGGCCGCCCACAAGGGTATGTGCGGTCGCCCACTTTAAGGGATCCAAAGAACAAATTCTTTCAGAAGATTGTGCGGTCGCCTGCCCATTTTGGGCGGCCGCCCACACTCACGCCAGGCCCAAAACTGAGAATTGTTACATTTCACCGTCCCAAAAGTATAACATACACTCTAGACAAAGATTTCTCCTCTACTAAACTTATCACAACCCAGTACAAGAGAAGATAAACATACTTCTACCACTTTAAAACCCAAGAACAATAGCCTTGAAACCTACCCAAATCAACTTTCCCAAATAACCATACTTTTCCACAATTTCACAAAGAATGTCACATACAATAATTATATGACCATTTTAACA
The DNA here is from genome assembly GCA_026119855.1 of Campanula takesimana. Lineage (NCBI taxonomy): Eukaryota > Viridiplantae > Streptophyta > Magnoliopsida > Asterales > Campanulaceae > Campanula > Campanula takesimana. The sequence continues at coordinate 32,932 of JAOWBW010000642.1, read as the reverse complement.
TTTAAAAGGGAAATTAGTAACTTACCCACTTACGAAAAATACACCAACTAAAATGATTTTTGTTCGGTGTATGTGAACCACCGTATCTCGTATAGCAATCCTACCCAGTGGAATAGATGAAAATCATGAAGAATTTCGTTGAGGCTAAATCTCTTTTGATAGAAATAGTCACGGAGGTCAACAAATATGTAAGGAGATGTTTTCCTGTTCTTTTTTGGTTTACCAGCTTGTCTATGAATATATATGCCAACCTAGAGGTGTTTAGATTATCACAATTTAATTTAAAACTCAAATACTCTTTATTGGTTAAATTGGGTGGCAACCGCTTCACCAAATTCTAAGTGTCAGTCAAGAAAGAGAAAGTTCCACCGAGGTGCTGTTTTAGATGGCTGAATAAACAAACACATTCAGCAACTAATGTTTTGGTAGAAGTCAACAAGGTGGCACTAACATAATGAGGTGGCAAGGCAACATTGGCAAGTAAAAAAAAAAATGACATTTGACTTCTTTTCTAATTTTGCAGAATTCCAGTCAGCTTAAACAAATAACCTGGAATAAATTATTCATCCGAATTATATGATTAAGATTACATTTGAAATCCCTACGTGTCTAGTTCGTCGTGCATTTTTCGGATTGTAAATCCGAATTTTCTACACAAAGTTATGCTCATTTTACTGCAGACTAGTCAAGCCGCTAAAAACGATGAATTTAACTGAATTTTATCTAAATATTCAATTGGTCAAGTAAATCATTTAAAATAATAAAAATAACACAAATGCTCAAGTAAATAAGGCAATTCATGAAATTATTATCTAACACATATTATCAAATAAATTATGCAAGTCATAAAAATAGTACCTAGCACATAAAATGCACATATATTTCATTTAACACTTCAACTAAATACCACATAAATCACATAATAAATTATAATTATGTAAATTGTAAAAATATGAAAATAAAATTGGGTGAGGCGTTACAGCCTAGGGTTTCAACAGGAATCTTAACGGGGACCTAGGGGACAACGCCTAAGGTTTCAACGGGAATCTTAACGGGGACCTAAGGGACAACGCCTAGGGTTTTAATGGGAATCTTAACGGGGACCCAGGGGACAATGCCTAGGGTTTCAACGGGAATCTTAATGGGGACCTAGGGGACAACGCCTAGGGATTCTAACGGGAGTTTAAGAAACTAATCCTAAGGCTTAACGAGATCTTGGAGGATAACAGGGATCCATCCAAGGATTCGACTGGCTTCTGGGAGGATAACGGGGATCCATTCAAAGATTGACGGGTGCCTCGGAGATCTTCCAAGGACTTAATGGGTTCCTAGGGGGCTATGCCCAGGGATTTAATGGGAATTTCGGAGGATAACGGGGATCCATCCAAAGATTTGACTGACTTCTTAGAGGATAGCGGGGATCCATCCAAGGAATTGACTGACTTCCTAGGGGACTATTCCTAGGTATTTAACGGGGATCTTGGAGGATAACGGGGATCCGTCCTAAGACTTAACGAAATGATGCTTGTTAGCAATGTGTCAAAGACGAGAAGCAAAAACGGAGCAAATTCATGCAAGGCGCTATTAATTATTCATTCAAGTTTACTTAAAACGCATTTTTTTCCTAAATGGTTGGAAAAGATTTCTCTTCTTTTTCGCAACTACTCAAAATCCTGGATCAGTGGAGGCCATCACTACGTCTATAGATCCCTCGTTTTTCACATGTATTGCACACTCCCAAGGAAGGACTATCCCGGGCGAGGGTCCTATAAGGCACGCAGCTTCCACCGACCAAAAGAACCATACCTAGGGTCTAGTGCATCACAAAGTTCCAATGCGTAGGCCATTCTTATCATAGCTAAGCCTCAGTTAAGGTTAAGATTGACTTAACGCTTCAACGAAATTTCGGCATGACCTCATTTTAATGAGGGATCTCGGACCTTAACCTTAGGCTTTAAGGATGATTAGGATGGGTAAAGCATTAGGGCTTAACGACACGGTTCCAACCTATCCTTAATACGTGACTTCGGTTAATTATGGTTGGAATTAACGCATAAGTCAAGGACAGGGTCAAAGATGACCTTGGTCACACTTGCTTTCACAAGGAGTCGTGACTCGGGTGTTAACTTGGCCATAATTAACGTTTGGACATGTATTATGGACGTGATGATGTGAGCTAGACCAAAAACCAACCAAAGTCACGGTATTTGTGTGTCACAGACATGTGTGGTTGACTCGGCTAGGAAGGGGAGGTGGAATGGACCCATGCGCGCGAGAAGGGCACAAGAGCAGCAATCAAGCTGCATCGTGGCATCCATCCCGGGTTTAAAGGGTTTTTGGAACGTGCACTAGGTTAAGTGCGCGTTGTGTGAAGCCTTCTATGTTCCTTTTTTAGTCAAAATAGGATTATTTTTTTTTGCATTTTAACATCATGAGCAAGAGTATATACAAGATATGGACAAACAATTTAAACAAGTAATTTGCACAAGTAGTCAAACAAAGGCATAAACAAGCAAGAAACAAGATTTTGTACATAGAAAGGTTGTGCACAACCAAAGGTCTTCGAAACCAAATTTTTTTTATGCAAGAACCTTTTGAAAATCATTTGTACAAAAGGTTGTGCACAATAAGAAGAATTTGGAAACCAAATTTTTTTTGGAAAAGGGGTTATGCACAATGAGGCGTTGAAAACCCAATTTTATGTCCAAAATTTGTGCATTACCAAGCTTTGAAAATCTATTTTTGGCTAAGAAAAAAAGAAGGTAAAGGTGCACAAGTAGAGGCTGTGAATGGAACCTGGATAAGAAGAAATGCAAGGGGACCATCAGAATGCTTCTGCCCTGCACAAAATTGTTAGCTCGAAGCATTCTGTGGGCCCAACCAAACTAGCCGTACGGCTATAGCAGTAGCTCCATTATTTTTGCAAATTTTCAGCTTTTGATCATCAAGCCCCAGTTTATTGCACTTCCAGAACAATTTTACTCCTATAAATCAAAACAGAAACATAAAATACACACAAAACATGCACAAAGTCAACAAACGGGGACGGGAGTTTGACCCACACAAAATGCCCCCAAATCTTCTAAAAAGAAGTTTGAAAACACTTTATTCCCCAGCGGAGTCGCCACTGTAAGATACCCGTGGGAAAATACAAATAGTGCCCTCGAGAATCAAACACGGCACTTACAATGTTTAACGGAGTCGCCACGTTAGTTTAGCTTTAAACCCAAACTTAATGAAAAATGGTTAGAGACAAAGGATTCGGAGGTCAGGTTACACTTTGGGAAGAACTTAACCGGTAGTTCACCCAAAGTGCCTCGAAAAGCCGAGTCTCCCTAAGTTTGTTAACCAAAGTTGTGTGAGTGTGTGTGTGTGTATTTTGAAAATGGGAGAAACCGACTTGTTTTTAGAAGGTGATTTTGGAAATAAAATGTAGGCATGTTAATGCCCTTTTGTTTTCTTTTTGATACTTTAAAGAGACAAAATATAATGTTCATCCAAGTAAAATAAGATATTCTTGGGGACGGACTTTAATTAATCATGGAAAGGATTAACAAAGTCAAGAGGGACAACTAATACCTTTACTTGGATGAGACCACAACTTGGGTGAATAAAAATGGTCAGCTTTATCATCCAAGCAAAGTAATCATTACAAGATTAAAATAAATAAAAGCTTTTCTTGGACAAATCATTACTTGGATGAATAAAGAGTGTGGCTTTATCATCCAAGTAAGATAAACAAGAAGAGATTTGAAATAAAAGACTTTTAAATGGAAATAAACACTAAAGATTAAGACTTTAAATGTAACAAATTCCATCTCCTTTTAGTTCATCATTTTAATGCACTATTGAAGTGCAAGATGAAGCTTTTATGATCATGTGGGTATTTGGATCCAAGTTATATAAAGATTACATGAATAAATAAAGACTTGTAAATGTAAATGACTTGGATGTAAGATGACATAAATATAAAAGACATAAATGTAAATGACATAAATATAAATGACATAAATGTAACAAATACTCCTCTCCACTTAGTTCATCATTTTAATACACCATAAAGTGTAAGATGAAACCATTGGGATAATGAGAGTACTTGGATCCAATCATATACATATATAAAGACTACATTTTTATAATCAAGAAGATGAACAAAGCTAAAATTCTGATAAGAAAAAGATGAAGATGACAATAAAATCAAGATTCAACCTTTAAGCAAGATTGGGGTAAATCATTAATTGATTGACCTAAGTTTGCCTTTTTTCCTTCTTTACTTAGAGATCTTGGACTCTAAGATTTCACTTAACATGGATTGATCACCATTTTCACAAAGAAATTTACTTCATTTTGGAGAGAAGAAAATTTTAGAGAGTAACTTTAGGGGAGAATTCTTCATAAAATGAGAGAGGATGAGCTCTCTATTTATGGGAGGGATTAGGGGCTTGTTTGTAACTTAAAGTTACATTTTGTCCCTTCAACTATTGGCTTGTTACTTGCTTAGTGGCTAAGCAAATGAGATATTTTTTGATCACAAAATGGGTTGAAATTGGATCAATTCTGTGCACAAAATGGGGCATTTTCGAATGTAAAATGGGCTGAGAATTAATTCTTCTAGAAGGAGGTATGTGGGTGACACAAAGGGAGTGAAATACCAATCAGAATAGGGCACGTGGGGCTGTGATGGGTAAGGGAGACAAGGGTTGGATGACGGACCAATCAGAGCGAGGCAGATGGGGGGCTTGTCTGACGCGTGAGGCTCACCGGGGGACAAGGGGCGTGGCGCTGGCGGCTGGGCGAGTGAGGATGGGACACGTGGCGCTGGTTGTCGGCTGGCCCTCTAGGAGAAAACGCACATGGCTTGCGCGACCGTTCCATTATTCTTGGAAATTTCCGAAAATTCCCACAAAGTCCTTTTGGGCTTTGTAGGGAATTTACCCATGGTCCTGGATTTATAGAAATTACAATAAGGTCCATCCCTTTCCAAAATAATTTAATTAATGCCTAAATCACCATTTGAACATTATAATGACCCAATTAAGTCCTAACTTACCCCTTAACTCCTCAATTTGATTATTTGAGAATAGTAATCCGGATCGGGGTATTTACACATCCTTCCAGACATCTCTGGCTTTCTCATAACATTCTTAATTGGATAATTAGTACGAATATAGATAACATGAGTCTCAAAATAATGCCTTAACTTAATTGATGCAGTATTCAAAGCTAAAATTATTTTTTTCTAGATGGGAGTACTTGGTTTCCGCATCTAAAAGAGTTTTACTTACATAGTATATTGAGTGTTGGTTACCATCTTGCTTTTGTATAAGGACTGCACTAACAGCTGCTTCTGAGACTGCCAAATATGCATATAGGAGTTCGCCTTCTTGTGGTCTGGCCAGCAATAGAGATGTTGATAGGTACTGTTTTCAATTCCTGAAATGCTTTTTCATATAGTCATGTCCACTTGAATCTGCTGATCTTTGCACATCCTTAATTGTTTGGGGTGACGTTAGGTTGAGGACAGCTCTGATCTGGTCTGGACTTGCTTCTATTCCTCTTGGTATCACCATGTAGCCTAGGAATTTTCTAGACTTCATGTCAAAGTTGCACTTTGTTGGATTCAGCTTCATGTTGAATGCGTCCAGGATATCAAATACTTGGGTAAGATCTCGTACATGGTTCTCAGCTTTCTTTGACTTGACTACCATATCATCCATATAGACCTCCCTGGTCTCTCCAGTCTGGTCTTCAAACATCATGTTGGTGAGCTTTTGATATGTTGCACCTGCATTTCTTAGTCCAAATGGCATAGCAATATAACAATATATACCTGTAGGTGTAATGAAGACGGTGTCTTCCTGGTCAGATGGCTCCATCTGGATTTACTGAAATCCTGAAGATGCGTCCATAAATGTCAAGATCTCATGTCCTGATGTAGCGTCTACCAAGGTTTCAATGTGCGGAAGAGGAAAGGGGTCCTTAGGGCATGCTTTATTCAGGTCCGTGAAGTCGACACGAACTCTCCATTTACCGTTCCTTTTCTCCACCACAACAACATTAGCCAACCATTTCGGATATTCTTCTTCTCTGATCATCTTTTCTATCTGGAGAGCAATGACCGATGCATCATGGTGTGGATTTAAGATGTTGTCCCCATTTTCTTCTTCAAAGGTAATGACGTCTTGAGAAATTAACTGAGATGTCATTTTCTTAGTAGTTACAGGAGGATATAGTGGTCATGCTGAAATCGTCTCCTTATTCTCCATCTTATTTTTCCTATGATTGACTAATTCTTTAAGGTGTCCTTTCAACAGCAGATAGTTGATTTGTTTGTGTAAGGCGATGCAATCTTTAGTGAGATGTCCAAAATCATCATGGTAGGCACACCATCTGGATTTGTCCTTCTGGCCTGAAGACTTTTCATTCTTCTTTAGCCATCTCGATTTTTCACCTAGGTTCCTCATTGCACAAAGGATACCTGAAATGTCAACAGAAAAACAATAGTCAGAAATCTAAGGACATTGAATATCATTTTTTACAGAATTGATCTTATTATGATTATTTCTGGGATAGGGTCTTGATCTGTTATGCTTGTGATGAGATGTCTCTATCTTTTTGTGAGGATTGTCATATGTTGACGCCTTGCCAGTGAGTTTAGATTGCTGCATCTCATCTTCTTCTAGCCTGATGAATCTTAATGCCCTGCTTCGGATCTCTTCCATTTTCTTGCAAGGATTCATCACCAACTCCCTATAGTACGGTGAATCTTTTTTCATTCCCATCTTGAATGCCTCTATTGTTGTTACCTTTTCTAAGTTGGGGACTTCTAGGGCTTCTTTGTTGAACCTGTTCACATAGTTTTTCAGAGTCTCTGTGGGTTGTTGAACAATGCGGTAAAGATCGCTAGTGAGCTTCTCAAACTGTCGGCTACAAGAGAACTGGTTATTGAACATGTTAACGAGTTAAGAAAACGACCCGATTGAACTAGGTGGTTGACAAATCAACCATTTCAAAGCCGGTCCTACCAACATCGAACCAAAACCTTTGCACAAACAGGCTTCCCTGAACTGAAGAGGTATGCGGACAACTTCCGTCTTCTTCTGATAGTGGGCGACATGCTTTTCAGGATCTGTTCTTCCATCATAGAACTTCATGGACAGAATGTTGAATCCTTTCGGGATGTCAACGTGTGAAATTGCTGGCACAAATCGAGATTGACTATAGCATGTTGGAGAGACCTGCTGGATAGGGGGAGTCACACCAAGTACGTTCATGACCATATCCCTTAATTCCTGAAGTTGACTTGCTATGAAGTTACCTGCAAACGGGTTAGTACCACATGCAGTATTATCAAATAAATAACTAGAATTAATGTTACCAAAGGGGTTGGTGACATCTGCTGTAGATGTCACGATGGTACTACTGGTGAAGGTAGGCTCTGCAGATGTTCCTGAAATGTTATAAGTGCAAGGTGGGATATAGGTGTTTCTGTTTCTTTCCGTAGGTAACTCAAAGATACAAGAAGCAAAAGGTGTCGACATCGTTGGAGATGTCGTCGTCGTTTGAGGTGTCATCATCATTCGAGATGTCCAAGCCATTGGAATGAATTCATTGAAGACCTGTGAATTGCCCCCAAGATCGAAATTGAGAACTTTGGTGCGAATTGGGAGACAACTTCCATCTTGTCCGTCAATAACTTATGTTCCTTCTGCATCTTCACCAAGGCGTCAGACATCAGAGATGTGTTGTTTTGTTGTTTGTCAAGCTGATTCTTCATATGGATGAGCATGTTCATGATGTCAACCTCAGGAGTCAGAGACGACTGCTTCTTGCCAATCCCAGTAGGCGGTGGCGGCGGTAAGAAACCAGTATTGCTACCTGTCCTCGATGCACTCAAGCCGCCAGTAGTAGCAGGGGTTTCGACGGTGCCAAAGATCATGGGTTGAGTAGACATGATGAATTGGAAGAAATCCAAACAATTGAAAAATCAAAGGCCCCTCGGTGGGCGCCAAATTGTTTGGTAAAAAACAAACAATGGAAATTGAATCAACTAAGAAGTATTTTGGATTTGAAAGGAGGCCGAGTGCTATAGAATATAACTGTTTGAATAAAGATGACGAAGGCACAATGATGTATATGAGGAAAGCCCTTGAGAGAAATGATCTTGCCGGCACAAAACCTCTGGAGGTGTTTTCGAGCACCTACCACCCCTAAACGGTTGTATTCAGAGTATTTGGTGTTTACAATGGAAGCTATGGCGGAATACAGTAGAGAGTGCGTGAGTTGTGTGTTTTGTGCCGCCTCCTAGCTTAGCTTAAATACAAGAATAAGATAAAACAAATCTACCCTAATTAACTAAGCTATAATCTCGGGATTCTATCTCTTTCGTGACCAAGTCTTCATTGCCGTTGAAAGGAGTCTTCATTTCTCACGTTTTTTAATATTTGGGATATATCTATAAGAAAGGTATAAATAACATAATAATTAAATAAATAAATACTTACAGTGCTTTAGTTAATCAGGACGTCGATATCTTGAAGACGTCGTCGTGTAAATTTTGCCCATAACAGATACCAAACCTTAACTAATAAATAGTTAATACCCAATATTTTGTTTATCAACTAATACTTTTAAAATGTAGTTTTTTATTTCACAAAAAAAAAAAAAAAAATTATTCATTTGTTACCATTAACAAAATTTCAATAGTGTTTCATCCATTCAATCTTACAATAAAATTATTTCTTGTTTATAGATGAACTAAGTACTCATTCCGTCCCAGCTCACTTAACACTTATTTCCATTTTAGTCCTTCCCGGCTCACACGAATCTTCTCAAAATAGCCTATTTTTTACAATTTTATATTCTCTCTACCCCACCACTCATTCTCTTTCTTTATTTTTCACCGCTCTATTTATTCAACCAACACTACTATTTACCCCACTCATTCTCTCGCTATATTTTCTACCAAAAGACTTCCCTTATTTTATTCTTTTTCCTTAGTTATTGTACTCACGTTTTGAGTGTCAAGTGATGTGGGACTGAGGGAGTATATACTATCATCTTGTGATCAAAATGTGTACTTATTTAGCTTATTTAGCATAATATAATGTATACAATTTTATTTTCTGTTTTAAAATGTAAAATGTATACAATTTTATTTTCTGTTTTACACAAAATGAATACTATAAATATTTTTATTTTGATTGCACCCATTGTTGTGGGTGAAATTTCAAGTTGTACCCATCTTCACTTATCTTCAAGATTGCAATGTCTTAAGCAGCAGGTATATTTAACATTATTAATTATATCCTCTTTTAGTAATAATGTTTGCAGGTGTTAATAACAAAAAAGCACGTGTGGATAAGCATGAAAACAACCATCAACGGCATCATTGACCACGTCTCCACTCTTTGAAGATGGAGCCCAAGATTTTAGGAGAGTTAGTTAGTTTTAGATAGGTGTCTTCTTTGTCAACTTCTATTTAAACCAAAGCATTGGAGGAACACACACTCACTATTATCTACTCTGTAGTCCTCCATAGCTCTACAATAAAATCAATACAAACGTTTGGGTAGGAATGTGCTCTTAATCACCTCCCGAGGTTTTGTGCCGGCGAGATCATTTTTCTCAAGGGCTTTCCTCGTTATATCTTCGTGAAATCTTGAATTCTGCAATTCTTTAGCATTAATTTCATTCGTCCCTCCTTAATTTTGATCCAAAATATATTTCATTGTTTTTTGCCAAAACAATTTGGCGCCCACCGAGGGGCACTTGATTTTTTAATCTATTGAATTGTTGCTAATTCAAGATGACTACTCAACCCATGATCTCCGGCATTGGCAAGTCAACCAGTTCTACCAGCGGCGTTAATACTTCATCTGGGGGCATCAGTCCTAAGACATCAACGATTGGCTCTGGTGGATTGCCACCACCTCCACCTTTGGGGGCAGGCAAGAAACAAGCATCTCCCACTCCAGATTCTGAGCTCAAAAGTATGCTTATGCAAATGAAGCACCAGTTGGATCAACAGGGCAAAAGTACATCTTTGATAGCTGAAGCTATGGCGAAGATGCAGAAGGAGGAGCAGGTCTTGTCTGAGAGGGTGGATTCAGTATCTCCTATACGTCCCAGGTTCCTCGATTTTGGCGGCGCTAGTTCATCAGTCTTCAATGATTGGATCCCAATGAGTTTGGCAGCAAATATGAAGAGTACGCCTCTGAAGATGACGACATCTGTTGCTCCTGCCTTTTGTGATCTGACAGCAGAAGGAAACACCTTCACATCGCCTATGCTTAATGTCTCTGGGATACCTCAAGATGGACCCATCTTTACCAGTAGCACGTGTTGGGTTTTGATGCATCATGCGCAGCGGAATTAAACATATAAATCAAACACCCAAGAGCTCGGATCCGTGTATGTTGATTAAATTAAATACAAGATGAAAGAAACATACCCTTGAAGATCGAATCCATGAACACAGACTTTAAGGTGCTAAAGGAAACACCCTCCATCGGTATCCACACGTCGAACGGATATTAAGAACACCTTCTTGATCTGGATTGCTAGACCCAAGGCTTGATGAAGAAACGATTTCTTCATAGGAATTATTTTGCTCCATTGATTATTGAGTTTTGATGATTCTAAATCTCAAAACTAATAATCCCTCTATATGTGTGTAATTGTTTCTCAAACAATATGTTATGATTTCTAAAATCAACCATTAGCTTTCTCAAACCCGACTGCACACATATATATAATAGGGTATAAACCTAATTCCTTTTGGAATCAGAATTCCTTGTCAAACAAGAAGTCTTGAACAAACTGTTTTCGGTCGGACAAACCATTCGTACGGATTGGTTGGGTGGCTCCCAAACCATCCGTACGGATCCTTCCACCAGGATCCAGCTTTTCCCGTTTTCTGTGCCTTATTAAATCCGTTTTATTGTGTGTGACCCAATAGGATTATACTAAGTTGACAACGAGTCTGGACGAGTCAGAACCCGTAAGTCATAAGCGGACTCTAGCAAGCCATTATGACTACCCAATTAGTATAACTTTGAAAGCTCAAAGTAACCTTATAGAACATATCACAATCCCTTTGTCACATGATATCATATTGGACATAAGTCATGGTCCATGTCAACTTATGTTTTCCAATGCTTTCTCGATCTCGAGTAGATTGATATGAGCAAATAACATTGAACGCTTCAATTCATTTGGGTACGGCCCTACACTTTTATCAATCTCACTCATCGAGTGGCCAAGCAGATATCTCTCTTGAGAGAGGGACAAATCCCATCTTGACTTATCATTCTTCCCTACAGGAATCCGATTATGCCAATCGTAGCCTTTATAACTACCCGGTTAGGGGTAGCGTTTGAGTACGTCAAACATAATGTTCATCATGTGGAAGACTATGATAATCTTAGGTCTAAGGATAAATGATATAACTATTATGAGATTTAATTATGACATTTGACCATGACATAAATCTCATAACGGGTCTATCCAGTACTTGTTCTCCAACATGTACCCACAAGTTTAATCCGCATCCTATGCGCTATAATCATCATATGATTATCCATCAAACTCATGCTAGCCCTTTATAAGTGCTACAGACAATGATTATTATAATAAACATGTAAAAGATATAATAATCGGGTTTGTTATCTCTATAACAATGAAGCTATGATATAACGCATAGGCCTTTCTCAAGGGCCTAGGGCATAATATCCAACAATCTCCCACTTGCACTAGGCCCAATCAAAGTGTATCCAATACCCATTGAGCTTAGTTATGATCTCCATCATAATTGCAAACGAGCTTACGTAGGATAATTATCCTTGTTATTATCATAAGGTATTTTGCATATTTTGACATCTCCTATCTTTGACCATTTCTCGAGAAAGATAGAAACGTCCAAGTATATGTTTAGATAAGACATTAGCCCCTTAGATTGTGCAATAACAATTATTGGCACAATGAAGGTCCATAAAATTAGTTACACTAAAAACAATTTCTATTTTACTAATTGTTATCTTATTCAAACAATTTTTAGTTGCATCCCATGCGACTAGATACTCAACCCTTTTATAGAATAGTAATGGTATACTTAGAAATATTCTAACACCATTATTAAATTTAGACATGTATTTATACTGAAATATTTATCTTTGATGGTTTGTAAGAATGCATCTTTGTAACTATTTACAGGATCATTTTATATTCCATCAAAGATCAAGAACGCATCCATTAGTTCCTTTTAGAGAACATAAGAGTGTTTCTTAACTAGTGACTCTCACTAGGATCTGATTGGTATCATCTCATCATACTCCAAGTATATGAGACATACGGTCTTAGTACATTTACATGGCTTACATGATAGATCCAATTGCCGAAGCATATGGAATCCTAATCATGTACTCTTGCTCATTAGTCTTCTACTAAGACTAAATCTTACAAAGATTAATGCTATTAGACTTTCGCAAGTAACCTCTCCAAGAGTCTTGCATGGTGAACTTTTCACTATCTTGTCTTTATTAGTACTTTGACTTTAACCAATCAACGTTTTAGATTTATCTCCATAAATCAGTCCAAGGATGTAGGCGGCTTCATCCAAGTCTTTCATTTAGAAACTATTTCAAAATGATTTATATATCAATCATATATATATTAGACTATGAATAAAATTACGCTCCCACTAAATTTATTGTAATCACAAGTCTCATCCTTAATGAATTCAAACTCTTTGAATACTACATCAAAATGAAATTTCACTCCAAGTAGTTTGCTTCAATCCATCTCATGAATTTCTTCAACTTGCATATTTTATTAGAATTTTATGGATCAATCAAAACTTTTAGGTTGTATCAAGCACATCCTAATGTAAGTTCATGTTAAGCAATATAGTTTTGACATCCATATGTCATATTACATATTCGAAATATGAAGTCATGACAATTAGAATTCTAATAACATTAAGTATGACTATGGGTGATGAAGTTTCATCATAATCGACATTATGAATTAACTTTTCTCAATTAGTCTTGCTTAATCAATATACACTTTTAGATTTTATGACTCCAAATCATTGATCTAAATCCGGAGCGGACTTTGCATCTTGATAGGTAATAGGTCAATCATTCGCAATGATATCTTCCTAATTACTTTCTATTACGAGAAATCAATATTTCTTGTTATAGATAGCATCCTATCATGTATGCAAATATCTTGTGTAAACTTGTACGAATTTCCACAACTCCTTGTGAAACTTTGTTCAGCTTCCATCTTAGGTTCTATGTTATTTTCTGGGTCTCGAACTCTTCGAGATACATTTTACTCCCACTAGTTCTTTAGAGATAAACGATTTATCTAGAAAGTGCTATTTAGAGTGACAAACGATTTGTACTCTAAAGGGTGTAAAATTAATATCATTAAGATATCCCATAAAATACATTTATTAGATTTAGGTGTGATTTTGTCCAAGACAAAACTTTTCTCAAAAGTATCCTATCACAAATCTTTATGAAAGACAAACCAAGTTTTCTTTCATTCCATATCTTATATGGTATAACGAACCAACTTAGACGAATCTCAATTTAGTGTAATCGCAGCTGTTTCCAGCACTAAATCCAGAAGGATAATTAAAGATCAGTTTGACTTATTATGAGACGAAAAACTGTGTTTTACAGACAATCTGTAAACTTCTGGAACATCATCCGTACGGCTGCTGTTTCCAGATTCTGTTTTTCTTAAATTGCAGACTTTCTGCATAATTCTCATCGAGTCCAAGGCTCAAATATTCATTACTTTAATCTAATCAGAGTACATCAATACTTTTCCCATGAGGTGTTGAAATCCTTTTTAAGCATTGTTACTTTAATAAACTACATACATCAAAATGTATAAGTTCAAAAGAGTACTTCATCTTACTACTATTAGTAAAAGATATATTGGTCAATTTCTAAGATTCACATCTATCACATGATTCGAAATCATATGAATTTAAAAGTCCGTCCCATGGAATTTTAGATATGTGTTTCTTATCATTTGATATAGACATTAATGATTTTTAAGAATGTAACGATTACATCCTTATATTCAGATTTCCATTATTTACGTTATGCTCATTATTTTGTTCTTCCAAGATAAGGATATTAAGTCCCATTATATGATTAGCAATACAATAAGGCAAATCATATTTAATGGAACACTTTCTTATTCGAAATAAGAAATATCTATAATCTTCTAATGAAGAAACCAAAATAATATTTCTACTTAAAATAAGAACATAGCACCATTTGTTCAAAACAAATATGAACTTATTAGATAAAGACACTTCGCAAGTTCCTATGACTAATGTTGCAACCATTGCATCATTATTGCCACATAGGTTAATCTTTACCCTTACAAGTAGAATTTTAACATAAATACTTGAAGTGGTAGTCCAACTACCTTTCCTTTTGATCTTTTAATTCAAATTTTAATTTCACCAATGGTCAATCCCATTGCCAATGTACAAATTACATTCTTTGGATTTTAGGTTTTAGCCACAAATATTTCCTTTAGGCTTGACAACTTTTGTCTTCCCTTTATCTTAAATCATTGTCCTTATTAACCTTTAGAGTTTGAGAGGGTTTCCATTTGATATTAAGACATAGCATTTTAAACATCAAATGTCGCTCATGAATCAATATCAAATCCGTTGTTAGTTCCAAACTAACTTGATTACCGAGCCATCTAAGGTAATTAATATGTCTCTCCATGTTCGAAACACGAGAACTTATTAATATACTTTTCATTCATCACATGAATGTTAGGTTCTTAATCAATTTCAAACTTTATTTGCCTCTCTTGCTTGTAGGAACGTTTCCTACGAGATTGCTTATCGCATAAGCATTCATATGTTTCAAATACTTCTAAAGTTCCGATCATATGACAGCAAGTCATAGGACCGTTGACATCTATAGAATCATCCACATGTTTCTAATCAATGTCTTTGTCCACTCTTAAGGCATAAGGTTTCTTAGGAATATGATTTATTAAGAATTCATAACTTCCGATCTTGCTTTAGAACAATTCTTAAGCTCATGACTAGGTCATAGAAGTTAATTTTATTCTTTTTGAAGTGGGGTTTATCGCAGTAATTATACATGATTATAGTTTAAGACATTTTACAAAATATGCAAATAAATATACACATATATTTCATACCATTATCATTTAGAGACATATAATGTATTTCATAAATACTCCCACTAAATTATACACCTTCAAATACAATAATTGTATAATATAATTTAAGTAGGCTAAGATCCGTATTTCACCCAACTTTGAGTCGGCTAGGGCACGACTGCTCAAAATCAAATTATTTAGGTAGATAACTCTTTATCAATCACATCATATGTGGCTCTTAGATCTTTTATGAGATTGTTAGACATCTTATGTCAAACATGTTTTAATCTCATCTGTGCCTTAGGCCCAAAACTGTTTTGATAGCCCAATTAAGTCAAACCATTTTAAACGTATAGAACTCTTATTCCTCATCTTGCTCATAAATGAATAGAATTAATGCACCTACGCTAGGGCGTAACCCACATAAAACTACCCACGTACTCACAAGTGTTTTAATCATGGATTGGCACAAGACTTAAGTTTTTAAGAAGGTTTATTACATAGAGATATGCATCACATATTTAATTATGTCAAACATTATATAATATAGTCTTTGTATAACTGATGTTAACTAATCCAATTAATTAACAGAAGCAAAATCTTGTGATTTAATTACGAAGCAACATAATGGGGATGAAATCTAAATTATCTATAAACATTTTACAGATTGGATATTTCATTCGCATTCCCAGAAACAAGGCGTGAGCCTGCCATTGGTCCATGCAATGAATTAATCCAAATTTAGTTTCTTTCTCTTGCAAACAATTTGCACTTTGTATAGGGATAAATTCTGAAACTTTGAGATTACACTAACCTTAAACTCCTTTAAGATTATGATCTCAGTAACTGTCTGGACTTATGAACTGAAATCTGTTTCAGGAAACACGATTTCCAAAACCTGCCGTCTGAAACAGATTAGAATCAGTAATGCCCAAACCATCCGTACGGATGTTTCTGGAAGCATCCAGATTTATCCGTACAGCTCTTTCATACACGTCACATAAACTCTGAACTCTTCAGAATTCTGAAATTGTATCCGCAGAGCATCTTGAAATTGAAAGCACAAACCGCACGGCCGAAACTAAGCCAAAAGGCATCCACATTTCCGTGCTAAGATCAAGAAACCAAGCAACTTCTCTATACGGTCGAAACTAAGCCAAAAGGCATCCACATTCCCGTATAGATTGGATACTTGTTTCAAGATCTTTCATTGTCTTTTAATCTCACAAATTACAGCAGTTCTAAACTCTTTAGAACTCTGATTTCTGCAATTCCTTTTGAATTCTTCGGCCGAAAACTGTTTCAGGAAACACGGTTTCGAAAACCAGCCGTCTGAAAGCAGTTTCCAGTTTTCAGATTCGAATTTTGTAAACAATTTACAGAATAATCTTAACACCATAAAACAAAATCAAATCTGAGAATTTCCAAACTAGCCGTACGGATCAGTTTGGCATCATCCAAACCATCCGTACGGATCCATTGGTAGGATCCCAGATTTCCAGGTTTTTCAGAATTTCAGAAATTCGACCAAATCCAATATCATGTTTGTACATAATCAGATTACAGAAACATGAATTTACAGATTACAAATTTAATTAGATCTAATCAATATCATGAATAAACAATTTATTATATATATAAATTAGATCTAAATTATCAATACACATAATCCTATTATTTATTGATAATCCCAACATGCAATTATTCATATAGATCAAATCAATATAATAATCACATAATCCCCATGTCATGCTCATAAACCTTTATATCTCATATATAAAACTCAAATCACGCATTCATCTTATTATCATGTAGATATTATATAATTGAATTAAACAATTTCAGCATGATATACTAAAATAATCAACAATGAACAGGGCTCTGATACCACCGTTGGGTTTTGATGCATCATGCGCAGCGGAATTAAACATATAAATCAAACACCCAAGAGACCGGATCCGTGTATGTTGATTAAATTAAATACAAGATGAAAGAAACATACCCTTGAAGATCGAATCCATGAACACGGACATTAAGGTGCTAAAGGAAACACCCTCCATCGGTATCCACACGTCGAACGAATATCAAGAACACCTTCTTGATCTGGATTGCTAGACCCAAGGCTTGATGAAGAAACGATTTCTTCATAGGAATTATTTTGCTCCATTGATTATTGAGTTTTGATGATTCTAAATCTCAAAACTAATAATCCCTCTATATGTGTGTAATTGTTTCTCAAACAATATGTTATGATTTCTAAAATCAACCATTAGCTTTCTCAAACCCGACTGCACACATATATATAATAGGGTATAAACCTAATTCCTTTTGGAATCAGAATTCCTTGTCAAACAAGAAGTCTTGAACAAACTGTTTTCGGTCGGACAAACCATTCGTACGGATTGGTTGGGTGGCTCCCAAACCATCCGTACGGATCCTTCCACCAGGATCCAGCTTTTCCCGTTTTCTGTGCCTTATTAAATCCGTTTTATTGTGTGTGACCCAATAGGATTATACTAAGTTGACAACGAGTCCGGACGAGTCAGAACCCGTAAGTCATAAGCGGACTCTAGCAAGCCATTATGACTACCCAATTAGTATAACTTTGAAAGCCCAAAGTAACCTTATAGAACATATCACAATCCCTTTGTCACATGATATCATATTGGACATAAGTCATGGTCCATGTCAACTTATGTTGTCCAATGCTTTCTCGATCTCGAGTAGATTGATATGAGCAAATAACATTGAACGCTTCAATTCATTTGGGTACGGCCCTACACTTTTATCAATCTCACTCGTCGAGTGGCCAAGCAGATATCTCTCTTGAGAGAGGGACAAATCCCATCTTGACTTATCATTCTTCCCTACAGGAATCCGATTATGCCAATCGTAGCCTTTATAACCACCCGGTTAGGGGTAGCGTTTGAGTACGTCAAACATAATGTTCATCATGTGGAAGACTATGATAATCTTAGGTCTAAGGATAAATGATATAATTATTATGAGATTTAATTATGACATTTGACCATGACATAAATCTCATAACGAGTCTATCCAGTACTTGTTCTCCAACATGTACCCACAAGTTTAATCCGCATCCTATGCGCTATAATCATCATATGATTATCCATCAAACTCATGCTAGCCCTTCATAAATGCTAGGGACAATGATTATTATAATAAACATGTAAAAGATATAATAATCGGGTTTGTTATCTCTATAACAATGAAGCTATGATATAACGCATAGGCCTTTCTCAAGGGCCTAGGGCATAATATCCAACAGCACGATCGTTACATCTTCGGCTGATAATACCCATCTGTTTGGTAACCTTAATTTTGCAAATTCTTTTGATAATATTGCTCACACTACTAATCCTTTTGCAAGTAATAATATAGCGAGTCTACTCAAAGAACTAAGAGATTTGGTGATGAATGTACCTGGTATCACTCCGCACATCCAGCAGGTCTCTCCAACATGTTACAATCATTCACGCTTCATCCCAGCTATTGCACAAATTGATATTCCCAAAGGCTTCAACATCCCAACTATGAAGTTGTATGATGGAAGCAGCGATCCTGAAGAGCACATCGCCCATTATCAAGAGAAGATGGGGATCATCAGAGTACCTCTGCAATATAGGGAAGCTTGCCTATACAAAGGGTTTGGCTCAACATTGGTCGGACCTGCATTGAAGTGGCTGATCCGTCAACCACCATGATCTATTGGTTCGTTTGCCCAACTTGTCAACATGTTCAACAATCAGTTTTCCTGTAGCAGACAGTTCGAGAAACTCACTAGTGATCTTTACCACATCGTACAACAAACTAATGAGGCTTTAAAAGATTATGTCAACCGCTTCAACAAGGAAGTCTTGGAGATACCCAGTCTTGATATGGCCACGGCAACAGAAGCATTTAGAATGGGCCTGAATAAAGATTCCCCGTTCTATGAGGAGTTGGTGATGAACCCCTGTAAGAAGATGGAAGATATACGAAATAGGGATTTAAGATTCATCAGACTCGAGGAAGACAAGGTGCACAGTCAAAAGCCTCCGGGAAAGCTTCAACATATGACAATCCTGACAGAAAGATCGAGTCATCTCACCGGAAGCAGAACAGATCCGGACCTTACTACAGAAACGATCTTAAGGAACGCCAAGATGATATTCAATGCCCAAAGATATCCGATTATTGTTTTTCTGTTAATGTTTCAGGTATTCTGTGCGCAATGAAGAATCTTGGAGATAAAGCAAGGTGGCCAAAGAAAAACGACAAACCTTCAGGATGGAAAGATAAATCAAAGTGGTGTGCATACCACGAAGATTTCGGACATCTTACCGAGGATTGCATCGCCTTGCGCAAATAAATCACCTACTTACTCTCAAAAGGATACCTTAAAGAATTGCTTTACCACGGGAACAAGGAGACAACTTCAGCATAACTGGGGGCATATTGGTTGTCATTCTTTGGACGGTGTAAGGATCTCAAGATCTTGGAATGCCATACATCTTAAGGCCTTCGTCATGTAAGTTGTAGTTTATCAACTCAATTTAGAATAACAGGTACGTGTTTACTTTATTTTATTTTAATTAAGTTATTTCAATTTATATTATATTCATCAAACCATTACTGACTTAAGCATCAGAGGGGTGTTAGCTAAACTAACACCCAATCCTAACATGTTTCTGTCTTGCGAGGAAACTAAAAACGTTTGCTTAGTTCGAGATGCTTAACATATTGATTCAAACTGCTGGAACAATCAAAGATGTCAACATCCTTCCAAGTTGTCGACATCTTAAGATATTAACATTTTGAATAAAGATTTTGATGACCTAAAAAGACAACAGCTTGAGACTGGCCATCTCATCTTAAGTTTAAGATACTCAATCCCTTCTAAGGTTTAAAGAAATTTCTTTCTTTCTTCCGATTTAAGGTTTATACACCTTCGCCTAGAGCGCACGATGTCAATGTGGTTAAGGTGGGGAATGGGCACGAATGTTTATATGTACGCACCCCCGTTTCCACTTAATCAAGTGTTTGGCCTTAAGAATTTTTCAACTGGTTATGGCATTGACATGTCATCTTAAGACACCCGGTTTTTGGCATTAACATGTCAACTAAGTGATAAAGATTTCTACATCTTACACAAAAAATTAACATCCTAGAACAAAGAAACGATAAATAGAACAATATATATTTTCAAAGATTGAGGTGCAGGTCATCTTAAGGAGAAAGATACTTGTGGATATCTTGATGATTGACGACACCTAACGGTTGTTTCTTCCTGAAAAATTTCTAAAACTTTTTGAAGAAGAAAAAAAAAATGTTCAGATCTTTAGAGGATGGAACTTCTACCAAACAGTTTTCCAGTCAATAACCATTTATAGTTTTGAGTTTTGAAACACTTACCCTTTTCGTATTCCGTAAATGGTAAGTTTGGGGGCAATTGTTGTGGATGAAATTTCAAGTTGTACCCATCTTCACTTATCTTCAAGATTGCAACGTCTTAAGCAGCAAGTATATTTAACATTATTAATTATATTCTATTTTAGTAATAATGTTTGTAGGTGTTAATAACAAAAAAGCACGTGTGGATAAGCATGAAAACAACCATCAACGGCATCATTGACCACGTCTCCACTCTTTGAAGATGGAGCCCGAGATTTTAGGAGAGTTAGTTAGTTTTAGAAAGGTTTCTTATTTGTAAACTTCTATTTAAACCAAAGCATTGGAGGAACACACACTCACTATTATCTACTTTGTAATCCTCCATAGCTCTACAATAAAATCAATACAAACGTTTGGGTAGGAGGTGCTCTTAATCGCCTCCCGAGGTTTTGTGCCGGTGGGATCATTTTTCTCAAGAGCTTTCCTCGTTACATCTTCGTGCAATCTTGAATTCTGCAATTCTTTAGCATTAATTCCATTCGTCCCTCCTTAATTTTGATCTAGAATATATTTCATTGTTTTTTTTTTGCCAAAACACCCATCTTATTTTATGGTTTTGAATCCGTCTTATTTTGAGGCATTCAATTATTTATTTAGGACATAATTGACTTCGGTTTTCAACAACTATTTATAAAAAAAAAGTAAATTTGAATTGTTGGTGCTACATATTAGTATTGTTTATAGCACAATCACTCGAGTCATCACTGTTACTTATTTTGAATAAAAATGAGTGTAAAGATACAACAAAATTTAACTTAAGACAAAACCTTGTATCAGAACACCATAACAAACGTGTTACTTATATTTTCTTCGTTTGCCAAAAGTAATACTTAACGAACGTGATACTTATATGTAACAGTGTTTATACATAATTGTAACACATATATATAGAAAAGTAAAAATTCAACCATTTAAACTTTAGAACTAAAAACATTTGTGTTACTAACATTGTAAAAATAAGAAAGTAATAATTTTTATAAACGACTGTTACATTTTACTTGTATAATAACATTGTAAAACAGTTACGTTTACTTGTATAATAGTATATCTATATGTTTTCAAATAAAAAGTTACAATGGGTTCAATTTATCATGATACATGTAAAAGTATTACATTATCTATAAAAATCTGTTACAATTTCATCTACTAAAGTGTTACATTTACTTGTACAAATAATTACATTCATGGAAAAACACGCCTGACCCTCAATGCCACCACCACCTCCATTATCAGTTTGCCCCTACCACAATAACCATCAAGACTAACACTAAAGCCATCAACAGAAGAAAAAAAAAACGAATGAAGATCCGTCTCTGCTCACCGAGACTGATGGTGTGATATAGCCAGAGATAAATGAGAAAGATAGAAAAACAATAGATCCGGATCGTCGGAGATGGAGGAGCCAGATCTAGAGAATAGCAAGCGACCGGAAGACGAAGGTAAAAGGACCTAGGGTTTGGAAGGTAAGAAGATTCTAAACAGAGATAATAGGGATTGTGCTTGTGTGTGAGAACGATAGAGGGATCTGGAAAAGCAACGGATTTGGAGTAGAAATCTGGATGGAAAGAGCTTCGCTGGAGACGTAGCCTCACCCCGGAGACGGAACTTCATCGGAGAAGACGTAGTAGGTCGATATGCCAGAGAAGATGGGGAGCCGGTGATGGAAATGTAGAAATGAGCGTCGGAGACGGAAGTTGGATCCCATGTTTCGGGGAATATAGGGAGAGAGAGAGAGAGAGAGAGAGAGTTGGGGGAGAAAGAGAGAAATTATGTGTGTGTGTGTGTGTTTTAGATAGAGAGAGGGAGGAGAAGATGAGAGGCGTAGAGTCTGCTCCCGAGTTCTAAAAACAAGAGAAAGGAAAAGAAAGGGGAGGAAGTCTAATATATTTTCCTTCCCAAGGTTGCTCCCAGTTTTTTTATGAAGGAAGTGGACAGAAAAGAAAGGAAATTTTTTAAGATTTTCCCTCCTACACAATCCTCCCAAAAGTGGGAGGAAATGGAAGGAAAGAAAGTCTTATAAAATAATTTTTTTTTTTGATAAACCTATTTTATCCTTCAAATATAACTATCTCTTTCTTTCATTAAGGGTATAAGTGTAATTCGCCATTTTTTCCTTCTCTTTCCTTCCTAAACTCATGAGCATTTCAAGATAATGTTGAATTCCCTTCTTTCCCCTCCCTTTCCTTTCTCTCTTTTAAAAACTCGGGAACGGACCCAAGGACTTTCAAAATAGCAGACATGGCTTGCCTTACAAAGACAGTTATGCCCTTATAGTTGCTGGAAAAGACGAAAATGTCCCAATGGTGTTGAGTGCCAACACTATTCACAATCCTATTATGTTATTATATACTCCCTCCGTTCCGGATAAGTTGCAACAATTTATCATTTTGGGCATTCCACTTAAGTTGCAACAATGCCAAATAAGGAAACTATTTATTACTTTTATAATCTTCCACTCATTCTCTCTCTTCCTCCCAACCACTCATTATTCTCCACTCATTCTCTCTCTTCCTCCAAACCACTTATTATTATCCTATCTTAATTTTTGTGCTTCCTCTTTCATGTTGCAAATTACCTAGAACGGAGGGAGTATTGTAAGATATCCACTATTTTAATCATAATTTATACTATATCTTTTGATGTGGATCTCAAAGTGGTTGCCTTTTGAGAAAAATGTGGATCTCAAAGTGGTTGTCTTTTGCAAGAAGCAAAAGGCATACTTTTTTTCCATTTAAAATTATAAAATACTCCCTCCGCCCCATTTTAAACTTCAAATTTTTTTCTTTTGGGTGTCCCATTTTAAACTTCAAAATCCAAAAAAAATAAAGTTATTTATACTTTTTTATTTAGTGAGACCTACATGTCATACACACAACAACTATCCACTAACTATTCCCTACCCCACTTTCTCTCTCCTACCCACTTTCTATACTCACAACACTCTACCCCACTATCTATATTTTATAATATAAAGATTATCATCTTAATTCTTGTGCCCACTTTTTTTTTTAAGTTTAAGATGGGACGGAGGGAGTATATCATTTTACCTTAACCTTCACGTAGCAAGTGTCCTATTAAAAATTGCAAAAATATAAAAATAGAACGTTTTGAACAAATTTTAATTAGTAGCACCACTTGTAGTACTCTCATTAACTAACTAACATACTATTCTAAAATTTGTAACAATTTTTAGAATTTTATTGTGGTCATTGAATAGACACTAATGTTTGGTCAAAGTTTATTTTGGTTGACCATAAAAAAATTAAAATGAAACTCTCTTTCCGGGACAGAGGGAGTATTTCCTACCTCACTTTAATGCCCTCTCCTACCCAACTAACTATATTCTTAACACATTGTATTTTTCAATTTTTCTTTATTTATCGTGAACCGACAGTTTTTTGCAATTTTAAAATAGGGCAGTGGGAATATGCTCAATCCGTCCGCAAACTATGTAACTTTCATTTAAACGTTCAGTTCGATTAAGGGCAGGGCAAACATTTATGAAAATATAAATATTTTGATAAAATTTTAAAAATTATTCTTGATTTATTATTAAAAATACTATTGATGATAGTATTTAAAATTTCAGGAGTATTTCTACTCTTCTTAACTTTGATAAATTTTGGATCAGGTGAATTTCAAAATTATTAAATGAATTTATTTTTTCGGCCTATAAGGAGAAAATATTTGGTACTGCAACTAGGTGAGAAGGACACCTGAATAGCTTATGAGCAAGTTGGCTAATGGGTGGGTCTCAATCATTCAACTTTTACTTTAGGCATGTGAATTTGCAATTATTTAAGGTCGAATTACATTTTGGGCCCCAATGTTTAGGGGTGTTCTCAAGTCAGACCTCATTCAATCACTATTTACATTTTAAGCCCATTCAATCCCTTCTCCGTCACCCTGGCCACCAACCGCCGCCCTTAACCCCTCCCCTCAAATTAAAAATTATTAATCATTGTTAAAAAAAATATTTTCCCTGGCTTTTTAAATAATAATTATATCTCTTTCAAAAATATATTCAATTATAATAGTCAAAGTATAAAATTATATTTGAGAAAAAAATTAAATGCCTTTTTTTTAAATGAATTTTATAATTATTTATTGATAATTTAATATTTTTTTAAATAAATTTTAATTTCTATCTTATGACTTTAGAAAATTTCATTCAACGCCCTTTAATGGAAAATTTTCCAGTTTGAGTTTTCATTTTCATTCAATTTGCTTTAAATAACAATGAATGAATTATTGTTAAAAAAAAAAAAACATCCTCTCTTAAGTGACATGTGACTCAGATGTCATCATTTAACAAATTTTTCTAACAAAACTGGTTAAAAGACCTAACATGCTAACAGAATGACAACTTTGAGGCCTAAAATGTAAATAATGATTGAATGGGGTCTGACATGGAAACACCCCCTAAACTTTGAGGCCCAAAATGTAATTCGCCCATTATTTAATCATTCATTATTAGTCATAATATTCTAATGTACCCTTTCCTTCATGAGTTTATTCCCCTTAGATCACTGTAATTCACCCTCTTTCTCACCCCCTACAAAAATTGGGGTTTGGACGGAATTGGAACCGCTCATGAGGTCAACTTCCTCATTTCCTCCACCCTATTTCACATAATGTAAATGTGCCACATGAGCACCATTTCGGTGTGTGCAGTTGACATTAATGTTGTATTTGTGAGAGGTAGCACGATTTGATCTGCACACAACAGCGCAGTGCGGTGAGTTTGCTGAGGCTTGGACCGCTCGTTCCCAGCTTGCTGTATTTGAATGTTGCTTGTGGACGCTTTACTTGAACACCACCTTCCTCATCTGATGGCCTCATAAGAACAACATGTCCATTTACAATAAATCGTCTTGCCAGAACATCAATGGATATTATGTAAGAACGAAGGCGGAGATCCATTCTCGCGCAAAATTATAACCATCAAGAACGGGAAGTCTACCAAAACATTAGCAAAATTCATAGTCTTGACGCCCAGGGCCACACATAGTGCATCAAAAACCATGCTCTAATACCAACTGAAAGTGCCAAAACTGTGGGAATTTTTTAGAAATCACAGTATTCCCCTCAATGTTAGCAATATTGAACTGAAACAGAGTTGCAAAACTAGATTTTAAAGTTAAAGAACAATGGAATAACAACACCAAAACTAATGTTTTCACAATTTATGTAAATGTAGTTTGTGTTTGTCCTGAGCCAAAAGTAATATTGAATATAGAATGTGTGTTGCACTGATGTGTTGGATGGGGTGTTGACGACACTGCTAATGACGTAGTATTGTATATGAAAACTGGAAGGTTTATGGTAAATTCGTGTACTTCAATATGTGAATTCACTAGTCTTTTATAGGCCTTATAGTAACTTCTCCAAGCTTCCCATCGTTGTAGCAACCTTCGGTAACCACAAATTACTAACAAACTTTGTGCATTAAATGGATTTGTGAAATAAAAGGAAAATCACTATTAGCAAAATAGAGTTGAGAACTTTAGCACTAATGGTGGTGGTGGCCGTAGGTCGGTGGCGACTAGAGGTCGGATGGTCGCTGGATTTGATGGTGGTGGCAGGAGTAGGTATAGAGAATGTGGGAGAGAGAGAGAGAGAGAGAGAGGAGAAGGATCGAACCCTCGGCTTGACTTTACCACTGGGCCACTCTTTTTGGGGGAATAATGGTGGTAGTTTTGTCTTTAAAAAAAATAAATGGGTTTAAGGATCTTATGGTATTATTGTTTTTTGGCAAAGGACTACATGGTAAAATTGATGAATGTATGTTTTAAATGGACATTTGATATTGACATGTGGGACTACATGGTAATATTGCATCTATTTTTTTCTTAACCGAGCACTTTGAAGATTCAATCAAAAGCCACACTCAAACACATCAGTTTCCTTTCCCTTCCCTTTTCCTTCCTATCACCATTGCCCCCTCCCTCCAACTTACCACCGGTGGATCTGCTACAATATTACAGGACTAACTACTAAGGGTATGTGTCTTCATGTTTTCTCTTCCCAATTTCCTCTTCAGATTATCTTAATTTCCATCTTTTTATTCATTGACTATTAATTATTCCGAATACTAGCTAAATTAAAACGTCAACAGAAATGATTGAAGCAAATAGATATTTGTATATGTATTTTGGTCATTAAGTTTTCAGTATGCTTGAACATTTCAACTTAGATCATCTAAAACCAAGTTTGTTTGTTTTTTTTTTTCAACAAAATTTGGCTCTTAGTTTATTTGTTTTACTGTTTGATGATTTTCAACGCTTTGACCATACACCCCATATTTCTTTCTCTATTTTTTTAATGTTTTTGTCCATAGTGTTCATCTACATATATCTCACCTATTCTGCTGAAAAGAAAGGACTTATTCATGGTCACGAAGATCTCCCTAATATATACTCCCTCCGTCCCACTCGAATTAGGACAAATTTCCATTTTAGTGTCTCATTCGAATTAGGACAACCCAAAAATGGAAATGTTTTATTTAATGGGACCCACATTCACACACACAACAACTTTCCACTCATTATTTTCTACCCCACTCTCTATCTTACTTTACTTTTCATACTCACAACACTTGCTCCACTAATACTTTTTCCTTAATCCCCGTGCCCAACCCAAAAATCATAATTCGGGTGGGACGGATGGAATATATATATACTCTCTCCGTCCGCAAAGATAGTCTTATTTTCACTTTCATGTTCAGCTCAATTAAACCTTAATCATATTTAAGAAAATCTTGCTACGTCTACGCAATTCTAAATATTGATATTGTTTCACCACTACTAATACTATCAATTTTATTTATTTTTTTAGATTTGCATAAAGTTAATTAAATTTTTCAAAAATTTTGGTAAAAACTTTGAAAAGTCAAAATTGAACTATTTTTTTAGACAGAAGGAGTACATAGCCTTTGTTTCGTGCACATAAATCTGAAAAAAATAAAACTCAAAAAGTATCTATCAAAACCTTTCTTTCTTTTTTTAGACAGAAGGAGTACATAGCCGCTTTTTAGACAGAAGGTGCACATAGCCTTTTTTTAGATTTTCTTATAACCTCAGGAAAACGCATTTTTGTTAGAAGTTGGCCTAAATATCGTATCATAGTTCTAGTTATTAAATTTCGGTCAAAAACCTTTCTTTCTTTCTTTTTTTTTTCACCAATGGCAACTCACACAACACTCTTTTCTGGGTTCATTTCAATTGGATTTATCTCATAGGCTGGTTTGTTTTGGATATAATTGAAATGGTAATTACTTGAAATCCCTATTTCCGTTTCATTTCCATTTCCATTTCAATTGGATTTATCTCATTTCGCCTTGAAAAAAGGAAAATACTTTCTTGAAACATTAATGTCTTATGGATCATCTAGATCCTCTACTTCTACTTTACACCGTCCCTGATACACAATCATAATGGAAGTATTTTGGATCATCAGATTACTTGGGGGAAAATTCTTGATCCTCTAAGTAAGGGCTTAAGAGTCAAACATGTCGACCTCATCCTCAACAACAACAAGAAGATGCATCCAGTTTTCACTCGAGGAGATCCAAGCAGCCACAAATCAGTTTAGTACCAAGATCCTTGGCCATGGGGGTGAAGCAGTGGTGTATTTTGCTGAGATCTATATTGACTCCAATAAAACTCCAGTCGCAGTGAAACAGTTGAAAGACAAGAGAGACAACTCTGAAGAGTTTGAAACTGAGATCCAAATCTTATCCAAAATTCAACACCCAAACATTATCTCTCTGATTGGCTACTGCAATGAATACGGTCATAAGATCCTTGTTTATGAATACATGGAAAATGGAAGCCTAGCTGGACTTTTGAAAAAGAAACATCCTAACGCTTTGACCTGGCTGCAACGACTCAACATCTGCCTTGATGTTTCACGCGGGTTGCAACACCTTCATACTGAGACCCATGAATTTCCAAAAGGTATAATTCATCGCGACATGAAGCCGGGAAATATTCTTGTGGGTGAAAAATGGGTTGGTAAGGTTTCTGACTTTGGGATGTTCAAGATGTCAACAGCTGGACAGGACAAATCCACGATGGTCACTGCTCAAAAAGGCACTTCCGGGTATTTCGCCCCGGAATATGTTATATTGGGTAATGTAACAAGGAAAATAGATGTTTTTTCATTCGGCGTTGTATTATTCTATGTGTTATGTAAAAAATCACCTTGGGATAGGGAGGAGAGTTACTTCTTGAGTGAAAATGATGATCTAGGAATTTGGGCCCTAGACAACGTTGATGCTCAAATCAAGCGTGAAATTTCGGAAATTGCCTAACTTTATTTACTAATATTATACGGAAAAGCTTGCAAGTGAACCCAGGCAAAAGGCCTAGTATGGACAATGTGGTGCTGGAGCTACAAAAGGTTCTAGAATGCAACGAATCTGAAAACCTGGCAAAGGAACTTAATGACACACATGATGAGGTATGTAACGGTCCTTTTTTACTCCTTCCACTTCTCTTATTCAATTTCTAATGTGCTATTATATTGTCTATGTACAAAACACGTGTATGAAGACCTACTTGGAAGCAAATCTGGGCGAAGGGCCACCAATGGATGATCAAAATTTCCAAGAATCTGAAAACTCACCATCAAGCTCGAGGCTCTCCCAGGTTCGATGATTGGTTTTGTCTCGTTTATCCCCTTTGTCAACTTCATTTAAAATGACTATTTTACCTTTAAATCTATTCCAAATCCTACCACCATATCTTCTTTACATCAAAAACTTGATTTTATAATTCATAAACTTCCCTTCTGATTACTTAAAAAATGGTTATCACACTTCTTTATTGAATGGGTCTAAAGTAGGTTGGCAATTTTGAACCCAACCCAATTTTTTATACAATAACCTATTGAAAATATGACTTATGGGGTTGACCACTCTATAGCCGCTAAATTATATTGGGAATTTAGTGGTACCCCGTTGTAATAGAGAATAAGAACACACAACACCACAAACACAAATATTAGAGAATCACACACAAAGAACACAAGAATTGTATTCCCGGTTCGTTAAACACATGAACTACGTCCGGAGGCAATCTTCAAGCCAATATTTTATTAAATATTATTTAATATGGTGCTAAAATGTGTTATATCTCGGAACCATGCTTTTATATAGGCCTACAAGGAAGTCCTAAACCAATACATGGAAGAAATCTAGTCAAAATAGGAAACTGGGAAAAATCTGGTCTGTTTTGCCGATGTGCACGGCCGTGCACATTTTGCTACTCAGCCGTGCAGGTATAGGTGGAGCGGCTGTGCTCTAATTTTTCACGAAGACAGTAGCTTATCTCCAGCCTCCTTTGCCTTGCACGGCCGTATGTATAAGACTACTCATAGTGAGCGAATAGAAAGAGGAAAGAGAAGAGAGGAAAACAAGGCTTGGAGTTTGTGAATTTCCTTTTATCAATATTACTGATAGAATGTACAAGATATATATACAAGTTCCCTAGTAAGGTAAGAATCTTTCCTTATCTATTCTAAGCTAGCAAATCAAATTTTCAAATACACATGATTCTATCAAATATGTACCAAGTATATCACAACAGAAATCTCAGGAGTGATTTACCAAATCTCGGCTAATACCCCCCCTCAAGCGAGACTGCCGAAGGGTAGACGGAGCTTGACAGATAAAGCTTGAAAGCGAGGTTTAGATAAACCTTTGGTGAAGATATATGCCAGTTGGTCATTAGTTGAAACGTAGCGCAAATGTAAAGAAACCACTATGGACCAGCTCACATACAAAATGGTAGTCAATTTCAATGTGTCGTGTACGAGCATGAAAAAATGGATTGCGAGCCATGTGCATAGCCGAGATGTTGTCACAATATAGCTAGGGAAAAGAGAATGGAAGGTGAAGTTCTCAAAACAGGAAAGAGAACCAACGTAACTCAGCAGTAGTGGTAGCGATAGCTCGATATTCTGCTTCACTACTGGATCGGGAGACAGTCGTTTGTTTCTTTGCAGCCCAATAGACAAGATTAGGACCAAAAAAGATGCATGCACCAGTAGTGGATCTGCGATCATCAGGATCACCAGCCCAGTCGCATCAGAGTAAGTGCATATAGCTACATTCGGAGAACGATGGAACGTGAGTCCCAAAGATAAAGTACCTTTAACAAACTGAAGAATACGCCCTACTGCGACAAGGTGAGTAGTCAGGGCTGGTGCATCATAAACTGACATACCTGATTAACCGAGAAGGCTATATCTGGTCTAGTAAGAGTGAGATATTGTAAGCCACCAACTAAACTCTTTGTAAGGAGTTGGATCAGGGAAAGGGTCTCCGTCATGAATGGAGAGCCGAGTGTTTGGTGGAGATGGAGTAGTAGAAGCAGGTTTGCAATCAGACATGTTGAAACGATCCAGAAGGTCAAGTGCATATTGTTGTTGGCCACAAGGTGAGAGTGGAATGGTCACGAGTTGCCTCAAGACCTAAGAAGAAGCTTAAGTCACCAAGGCGACGACTATTAAATGTAACACATATCTCATCAATAACGGCAGAGATGACAGATGGAGAAGAGCCCGTAACAATTATATCATCTACGTAGACTAAGATGATAGTGTTGAGTCTGAGGAATGTCGGATGAATAAAGACGAGTCAGATCGACTGTGAAGAAGCCGTGTCAAAGTAGGAAGTCATGAAGACGTGTTGAAACCATGCACGTGGGGATTGTTTCAGGCCATAGAGAGCCTTGTGAAGTCTACCCACAGAGTCAGGACGAGTGGGATCAACGAAGCCAGGAGGGGTTGCTTCATATAGACTTCTTCATTGTAAGACTCCGTTAAGGAACGCATTTCGAACATCAAGTTGCTTAATGTCCCAGAGACGGGAGTGAGCAACAGATAAGACTATTCGAATGGTAGAAGGCTTGACAACAGGGATGAATGTCTCATCATAATCAAGGTCGGCCTGTTGTGTGAACCCCTGAGCAACATGTCGAGCCTTATGTCTCTCAATGGAGCCATCTGCTTTACGTTTGACCTTGAAGATCCAACGACAACCGACCACATTCATATGGGGTTGAGGAGAGACTAAGGACCATGTCGGATTCTTAATGGAGAGCTGTGAGTTCCTCATGCATTGCAGTATGCCAATGAGGGAATTGGAAGCTTGCTTGAATGTGCGAGGCTCGTAGTATATCAACCAAAGCTGATGGTAGAGAGTGTGGGAGAAGTTGCAAGGTAGAGATCAGAGACATTCCTGTAACGGAGCGGCGGAGTGGAAGATGCGGCCGCTTGTGACAAAGAATCAGCCGAGTCCAAAGCCTAGGGACTAGTGGAGTCAGCTTGTGAAAGAGCAGGGGTTGCAGGTGAAAAGGCAGTACCAGTAAGAAGGACTGGAGTGGTCAATCCGTGGAACTTCAGGGGGAGATGAGCTTGGTGACTGAAGTTGTAGTGGAATGGCGCTGTTATTGAAGATAGGCCCAGTATCAGGACCATTTGGGCTGGAGACGGATGTAGCCAGCAGAGGCCCAATGACGAGGAAGGCCCATGGGGTGGTGATAGAGGGCCGGCCAAGAGGACAAAGAAGAGGCTGGCCAACAGAAGACTTGGGCAATTTGGCACTGGGCTGGTCGGATCAGGAGAAGCTAAATGAATGTATGGCCCAAATGTTGCCTAGTTGTCACCTGTGAGTAACTTATTTGTGCCAATACCTTGCCAAGGAAAATTAGACTCGTCAAAAAGCACATGTCTTGATAATAAAACCTTTCTATTTGTTAAATCTAAAACAACGATAACCTTTTCGACAATCATCATAACCAAGAAAGATGCAGTGAGTTGATTTTGGTATAAGTTTATGTGCATTGGTAGGGACAATATATGGAAAGCAAGACATCCAAACACTTTAAGAAACGACAGTCAGGTTGTCGTTTCCATAATTTATGAAAAGGAGACACAAACTGATGTTGACGCATGGAAGTCTATTGATGAGATGGACAACAGTGTTTAAAGCTTCAAGCCAGAATTTGTAAGGTAGTAGTTTAGCTTTAGCATAAGACATAATCCGGTTTCAACAATATGACGGTATTTTCGCTCGACTGTACCGTTTTGTTTGTAGGTGTGTAAGGACATGTCAATTGGTGTTTAATGCCTTCTTTTTGAAGAAAAGAGGTGAAGGTACGGCCAGTAAATTCCCCACACCCATCTGTCTGAATGGTTTTTACTGTATGGATAGCAGAGATGCGACGAGATAATTGATTTTCAATCTGAGTTTTAAAATTTGCAAAAAATTGTGTAACATCAGATTTATGGGTCATAG